>AWOL01S0104638.1:16013-26347 GCA_000715115.1 Nicotiana otophora | reverse complement strand
TTGGAGAGTGAGATGTGATGACTTGAGGGTCAATTTGTGGTTGGAATTAAATGATTTTAGTATAGTTGGACTCGTAATTGAATAGGTATTCGAAATTTGTGAATTTTATCGGATTCTGAGGTACGTCCCGGGGTTGACTTTTTGATTTTTGTTAAAGAGCTTAACTTTACATATGGAATCAATTCCCATAGCATATATTGATTATATTAAGTTGATTTATTGGCTTGTTGGAGTATTGATTTATGCGTTTTGAGGTATGTAACATTTCTAAACTTGGAATTGAGGGTATTTATCCTTGGAAAACATGTTATTTGTGTTGTGTTGGTAATCATAATCCGGGTTGATTTGTTTTTACTGTGTTGCTTTCAAGTCTTGTGTTATCCGTGTAATTCCTACTTGTTAGAGTAATTGAATTTTGATTCATGCTGGAAATCATGTTTAGGTTATGTGCTTATTCGATTGATACCTAATGACGCTATTTACGTTGTTTGAGTTATATGCGATAACAGTAATTTTACACTCAGTCATGGTTCTTCGTTTGCATATCATATCTTAGTCTATGTTCATCATTCATTGTTACATCGCATGTTAGCATTGTTGGGCTGGGTGGTATGAGATTGTGAGCCCTTGAGACTTGAGAGATTGATGATTGAGGTGGGCCTTAGAGTCGTGTTAAGAGTGTTATTGTTGATCGGGCTGCACGTCATAGCAGGCTATATTGGCTTTATTACAATTATTATTAGGTGGATTGGGTTGCATGTCGCATCAAGCTTTATTGGCTTTGATTAGCGCTTGGGCAAGATCCGCCCCTGCAAAGTCTGACATATCAATAGTTAGCGGGGGCACAGTGATATGTGCATGTGCATTGGTGAGGGGCATTGATGCCAGACACCTGTACAGTGATGAGTGATTGCGTGCGTATGATGAGTGTACATTTGAGACAGGCAGATTGAGTATTTTGAGAGTGAGAGTACTTGGGAATATCACTGTGAAATCATTCATTTGACATGCATATTTGACATGCAGGCATATAGATGTACCATTCCTCGTGCTAGTTGTAACTGACTTGTTCCTATCAGTTTTGGGCTTTAATTGTTGAACTTGAAATCATGTCTAAATTTCTGTAATATGAACGAGTCGAATCTATTAATTCCTTTGTGTTATTTATTGTTATTGTCATTATTATACTTGTGTTGTCATTACATTGGAAGCTGATTGTCTTCTTCCGAGCTCGTGGCTACTTTCAGCCCACGATTAGTTCTGTTACTTATTGAGTACATGGGCTGGATTGTACTCATACTACACTCTACACTTCATGTGCAGATCTAGGTGTATCAGCACGTGGTGATCGCTAGATCTGTGCTAGTACCTGCTTGGACACTTAAAGGGTGCTATGACGTCAACATGCCTTGACTATCTTTTCCTTTATTTTCTTCAGTACTATTCTATTACACAGACAGTTCTACTAGGGATTTGTTTATGTTTGATAATCAGTAGTGCACATGTACTCATTGACACCAGATTTTGGGATGGTTGTAGAAAATTTTCAATTATATTTATCAGATACTTATGATATATTCAAATGATTAAGGTATTATGAGACCGTTGGCTTGCTGGCAAGTAGTGTTAGGCACCATCGCGGCTCCGGTGAGAGTTAGATTGTGACAAGTTAGTATTGGAGAACTAGGTTGCTTAGGACTCACGAGTCATGGGCATGTTTAGTAGAGTCTTGCGGATCAGTACGGTGAATTCTGTACTTATCTTTGAAAGTCTACCGAACTACTAGGAAACTTCACTTTCTTCCATTTACCCGCTCAATGCAGTTGTATGTTTCTCCTCCCAATTTCCTACTGTTCTCGATATCTAGCACGGTATGGTTCCTCTCAAACTTTACAACCTGGCACAGAGTAGAAGCGACTGCCCCGTCTACGTGTATCTATGGTCGTACCGATAACAAGTTGTAGATGGAGGATATGTCTAGTACTTGGAATTTGACATGAAAGCAGGTCGCGCCCATTTGTTTGATCAAGATTGATTCCCCAATACTGCCTCTCTGAGATCCATTGATCACTTTCACATTAATGCTTCCCATATGTTCAGGCACGAACCTCCATCTATCAGGACACTGGCAATGAACTTGTCTTCAAATTCCACAGTGATGAGCAACGCTTTGTTGTGACTCAACCCTTCCGGCGGTAGCTCACTTCATGGAAAGTAATTTTGTGACTCTCCAGTTCCTGTCCTACCATGTTAGCCATCTCCCCGCTAGTGATACTGGTAAGACACATAAGCTTCACTTAATACCTTAATCAAGGCATTCTTGTTTCACGCCCCGACCTCGGGGAGCGCGATCGGCGCTCAAACGAGATAACCCGGCCAAGCAAGCATGTACAATGTCCTCTACCCGAACATACCCATGAGTAAAGAGAAGATATATTCTCATTAATTAGACTGAGAAGATCATGTGAACAACAGCAAATTAATTATCAATAATTACGCCATTTATAAGTCTCCAAAATAATACATAACACATTCATAGTTTAGGAGTGGAACGCGGGATACAATTACAATATTACTAGTTTGACTTCCCCATAACCAAGTTACAACCCGCACTATGTCTACGGAGCCTCTAATAGATACAAAAAGAGTAGCGTGATAGTACCAGCAACAAAGCTCCAGTTGTACCTCAAAACAATATACATAGAGGACAGTAGATACAAGACCCTGAAATGAAGGGGGGCTCACCAAGTCTGCTGAGGAGAGGGTGTACTGCCATTACTGATCAATACAGCCTGTTGTGGAACCACCTGCATCCATTAAAGATGCAGCGCCCCCAGCAAATGGGGCGTTAGTACATATGTAATAGTACTAGTATATAGAACTAAACACATTCTCAATAGAACGAATAATAGTAAAATGAGAAGGAAACATGAAATCAACAAGATCCTTAAACAGTATTAAAGTGCCAACTTAAGAAAAAGATAAATTTCAGGTAAGTTTCAATATTTTGAAGTTGAGAGATCTTTAGTACCGATACATCAACGTGATTTTAGCACGGAGTCTGATCTCAGCCCGATCACGTAAGCCGTCTTACCTTGAGACATCAAATCACAACACCACCATGTGCGCGACATGGCATCCGATCGGCTCAGCTATCCCACCACAATTATATTTGGGCCAACATCATATCAAATCCCTCTAGCAATAATCTCATTCCATTTAAGGAGAAATATCTCAACACATCAATCTCATCACATATAAGGGGAAAACAATTTCATCAAATCAACACGGGGATGTATCCCTCAATCACTCCTACACTGGCATGTGTAGTTTCGGGGTTAGGTTATTTTGACCTACCCTTCCTCGGTGACTAAACGATACTCCCAAAGAATGTATTATCTATAGGATTTACAACTCACTTCATACTCTTTCATACATATTCCCATGTCATTGGCACTAGTGGCCATAATTGTAATATCATTTTCGACACATCGACCCTATTTCATATTTCATACTCACCACTACAACATTCAAGCGTTACCATGGATTATCATCAATAAGTGAATTTCAAATCAAGACTTTAAGTACATATATGAGTAAATGAAGGTCTTAAAGACATTGAGCTTCTTTTCCACAATTAGGTATACTAACTTGCAAATTGAAACATGGCTTTAAATCACAACACCTTTTGTACATTGATCATACTAGATTACATTCTTTGAGTGAATCATTATATGATAGGAACATTTGGAACACATTTTGAGCGCATACATCTTTCAACATAAGACTTATTTTAGAATAATCAATTTTATTAGGAAGGACTCAGAACATGAGAAATAAGAAATTGAGCCAACCATAATGGCAACTTACGAGGATATCATGGAAATCGATTCTACATTAGGAGTTTAGCCAACATACCTTGCTTGTGCTTCCTTGCATTACCACAATGATCAAGGAATACTTGCGACTTTAATCTATTAGAAACATGACAAATTTGAACCATAATTAGGAAGATATTCGTGGTTTTCAGCTCATTTGAGCATTTTGTCAAGCACTATGTGTGCATTAAGGTTTCAGGGTTCTCCTATGGTGGATTCCTTAATCCCATAACCCAATGTTTACCCATTTGAGCTCAATAAACTTCCCACCAACCTTTATGGTACATGCATGCATACATAATACTCGAGAATCACACTTCTCATTACCTACTTTCAGTCCAATCCCGAAATTGAGGGCCAAGGAGTAGAATTTTACCTCTTGGGTAAAGACCGTGTGATTTTTCCTTGTTGAATTTCAAAGTCTAAGCAAGGGTTGATGAACAAAAACGGTAGATTTCTGCCTTCTGAACGAGACCCAATGGTTTTTAATCAAATGGGGTTGGATTTTAAAAATTAGAAAATAGACCCTCCGAACACAACTCTACGGTCGTAGAGTGTACTGCAGATCAGGTTTGGGGCCTGAAACATGGACCACAACAACGGTCCCAAAAACTGAGCTGCTCTGGTCCAGTCTACGGCCCGCATATCAATTATGCGGTCGCAGAATGCACCGCAGAATCTCCCTCCAGAAATCTTCATGTTGGTTCTGCGACGGATGTGTGGCCTGTGAAACGATTATGCGGTCGTATAGTTGACCGAAAAAAATCTTCAAAATTGTCCCATTTCTATGCTTCACTCCGCGGCAGATCTGCAGAACGCAGAGAAGTTCTGCTACCGCATAATGGATCGTATAAATGCTCTTCTATGGAACATTTTTTTCTTCAACTCCCCAAAACCCCAGGTTATAGGTGAAATTTTATGAGGCCTCACATCCTTCCCCGCTTAGGATCATTCATCCTCGAATGAGGGTCAAAATCCGAAATTAGCATCTAATGTGACCCCTACTATTACTTCTCACACTAGCAGTTCCAAATTCTTTCCTAACTCTCTAAATTTCCAAAACATTCACAAGAGACTCCCTTGTAATTGGGCCTATCTACCTACGAGAGAATCCTATATCCAATCCTAATAGCATAACCACAACACAATGATGTAAAACAACATGGAAACAACACCGGCCACAACGCCATAAACATTACATTAAAAAAAGAGTATATCCTTAACATAAGTTGTACAAGGGAAATATCCAGAATGGTAACTGGAATCTCTTCATAAATCAATTCCTCATTAACCTCTATAGTCTCCACTGGAAAAATATGCGACAGATCTCCAACCACCTTCTTCAACATGGATACATGAAACACCGGGTGCACTAAAGACATCTCTAGAGGTGGTTCTAGCCTGTAAGCCACCTGACCAATCCTCTGAATAATTCTGTATGGTCAGACATAACTCGGACTCTATTTTCCTATCTTACCAAATTTAATTACACCCTTCATGGGGGAAACCTTCAAGAATACCCAATCATCCCGTTGGAACACCAATTCCCTACGACGTACAACCCGATAGGACTTCTGATTGCTTTGGGAAGTTTTCAACCATTCCTTAATGATCTTAACCTTCTCCATAGCTTTATGCACGAGTTTGGGCCCTATCAACTCTTCTTCCCCAATCTCGAACCACCGAATAGGATATCATATGGCAAATTATATGAGTGGCAGGTGATCATCTCAACTACCCTTAAAGTCGAGAACACAAGCGCGCAACATACCCTCAAACGTCTGAATGGTCCGCTCTGCATGCCCGTCGGTCTGTGGATGGAAAGTTGTACTAAGATTCACTTGAGTACCCAAATCTTGCTGAAATGTCCTCCAAATGTTACCTGTGAAATATGCCCTTCAATCAGAGATAATAGAAACTAGAGTGCCATGCAACCTGACTATTTTCTTCATATATAACTGAGCATACTGTTTCACAGTCTCGGTAGCCTTAACAAGTAAGAAGTGTGTTGATTTTGTGAGTCCGTCTATAATCACCGAAATCAAGTCAACCTTGTGAGGCGTGCGAGGTAGTCCCACCATAAATTCCATATTGATCATCTCCCATTTCCACATCGGAATTTCTATGTTCTGTGCCAACCCACCAGACGTTTGATGTTCGGCCTTCACTTGTAGACAATGTGGACATCTTGCCACAAACTCTGCTATATTCCTCTTCATATCGTTCCACTGGTAGACTTCCATAAGATCATGGTACATCTTTATACAGCCTGGATGCACGGAATACTTGGAAGTGTGAGCCTCGATCATGATTCTTTCCCAAAGACCATCTACATCAAGAACACATAATCTCCCTTGGTACCTTAGCATACAATCATCCATGCTAAGAGAAAAAGCCATGGTCTTATATTTATGAATTCCCTCCTTTAATTGTACCAACAACGGATCGTCGTACTGCTTCTCCTTGACTTCTACAACAAGCGATGATTCGGCCATATTTTACACAATTACTCCTCCTTCACTAGAGGCCAGAAGAAGAACTCCAAAACTAGGCAACCGGTGAACTTCCTTGGCCAACGGCCTTCGATGTATCTCTAAGTGAGCCAAACTAGCTATGGATTTTTGGCTAAGACCATCCGCCACGACATTAGACTTCCCCGGATGATATAGAATATCGGTGTCGTAGTCCTTGAGTAACTCAAGCCATCTTCTTTTCCTTAGATTCTATTCCTTCTATTTGAAAATATATTGAAGGCTCTTATGGTCCGTGAATATATCCACATGGACCCCATACTAATAATGACACCAAATCTTCAGTGCAAAAACCACCACCGCGAGCTCTAAGTCATGTATTGGATAGTTCTTCTTATGATTTTTGAGCTGCCTAGAAGTGTAAGCGATCACCTTTCCATGTTTCATCAATACACACCCTAGTTCGATTCTTGAAGCATCACAATATATCACAAAATCATATGTATCTTATGGTAGGGTCAGCACCGGTGTTGAAGTCAATCTTGATTTCAACTCATAGAAGCTCTTTTCACAAGAACAACAGCTGATTCTACGTCAATTTAGTCTCCGTAAATTTAGTCAATGGGGAGGCAAGAGTAGAGAACCTCTACACAAACTTTCTGTAATACCCAGCTAAACCCAAGAATCTGCAAATCTCTATTAGTGTTGTAGTCCTCGGCTGATTCTTCACAACTGTGATTTTTTGCGGATCTACCTTAATTCCTTCTATGGAGACGACATGACCCAATAATATGACATATTCAAGCCAAAATTCACCCTTCAAAAACTTCGCATACAACTTGTGCTAAAATAGAGTCTGTAGAACTAGCCTGAGATGATTGGCATGGTCCTCTCGACTTCGTGAATATACAAGAATATCATCAATGAACACTATCACAAAGGAGTCAATAAAAGTCTTGAAGACTCGATTCATAAGATCCATGAAAGTTGGAGGGGCATTTGTTAGCCCAAAAGACATTACAAGAAATTCGAAGTGCCCATATCGGGTATTGAAAGTTGTTTTCACAATATCTTGTTCCCTGATCTTCAATTGGTGGTACCCTAACCTTAGGTCAAGCTTGGAGAAATACTTAGCACCCTGTAAGTTGTCAAACAAGTTATATATCCTTGGTAGTGGGCATTTATTCTTAATTGTGACCTTGTTGAGTTACCGATAGTGAATACACATTCTCAGTGACCCATCTTTCTTCCTTACAAAGAGAACTGGTGCACCCCAAGGCGACACACTCGGTCGGATGAAACCCTTCTCTAATAAGTCATTCAACTTCTCCATTAGTTCCCTAAATTCTACCGGTGCCATTATGTAGGTTCGAATAGATATAAGTTGCGTGCCTGGCATCGAATCAATTCCAAAATCAATCTTTCTGTTTGGTGGGATCCCAACGGGCCATCAAGAAAGACCTCCAGAAATTCATTCACCGCTGGCATAGACTCAAGTGTAAGAAACTCAACATCGGTATCCGTAACCCAAACCAAATGGTAAATACACCCTTTGTTGATCATCTTCGTGGCCATAAGATAAACCTACCCTTCAGCCCTATATCATCCCCATTCCATTCAATAACTGGCTCATTTGGGAATTCAAACCTAAGGGTCCTAGGTCGAAATTCAAGCTTGGCAAAACATGAATAAGGCCAATCCATCCCCATTATTACATCAAAATCAACCATTCCTAATACAATGAGATCATCCATGATGTACCAACCATGCATCATGATGACACAATCCCTATAAACCTGCGCGGCCACAATAGACTCACCAACTGGAGTAGATACAGAGAACGGCTCATGAAGTTATTCCGGTTCTATCCCAAATTCCATAGCGACATAGGGAGTGACATATGACAAAGTGGAACCGGGATCAATAAGGGCATATACATCATGAGATTGGAAAGTTAGTATACTTGTGACAACATCTGGAGAAGCCTCAAAACTCTGGTGACCCCTCATAGGATAGAAACGATTGGTTCCTCCCGAACTTTGTGCACCACCCCTAACTGCACCATGCTCTGTGGGTGCTGGAGTGCCTTGAACTGGTGAAGATAATGCNGGCTACAGAACTGGATGGCTGTGCCATACCCCTGACCACACTCTGGTGGGACGAACGACAATCCCTATAAATGTGACCGCTGATACCAAACCCGTAGATATGGGTTGGTCCATGAAGTAGGCCCCAAAATGTATCTTCTCATAACTAAGGCATGGGGGCCTCCACTGCTGCTAGAATCTCCCTGCAGGCCGACCCTACTGGTAGGATCCCCTGTTGCCCTAACCGGTCCTGAAACGACTCCGTTACTGCTGACTGGAGCCTGCTGGCTGTGCACTGACCAAAGACTAAGTAAAGGACTGGGATGGCCCTAACGACCCTCCATTCCATTCTTCCATTTGCGGGTCTTCGTGGCTTTAGCAACCGCCACTATCATCCCTTAGTTCATATTAGAATTTAAGGAAGCTATAGCAGCGTTAATGATAACCATGGGGTTGAGGCCCTACACAAACCGGTGCACTCTTGCCTCCATAGTGCGAAACATGCAAATGGCGTACTTGGACAAGTGCGTGAACCACATATGGTACTCCCACACACTTACGGTACCACGCTTCAGACTCTCAAACTCAGCAGCACGGGCCGCCTTAGTCTCGGCAGACAAGAAATTATCAATGAAGGCATCGGCAAACTATCTCCACCTCGCCGAAGGGCTCCCCTACTCACGGGAGTCCTCCCTCAACTCAAATCAAGAAGAGGCCACCCCTTTGAGGAGGTAGAAGTACAACTCCGCTCCCTCTGCGTTAGTAACACGCATAACTCGGAGGGTCTTGTGCATCGCATCAGTACAGTCCTGTCAGTTCTCCTCAGGATCAGTACCTGTGACCACTGGAGGATCCAACTGAAGAAACATGTTCACCATGGAACTAGCGGAATGCACTAGCTAACTTGAATAAGTAGGTGTAACATTAGATATCTAGGCTTGGGAAGCCACTAACTGAGTCAACATCTGACTGGCTCCCCTAAGATCCCCATCAGAGACACCGGGACTGGAAGCTAGGGCTGGAGGTTGAACAACTGCACCCTCGGTAGGAGTTGGGATTGGTGCAGTCGAATCAGGGGTAGTAGAATCAGGCATTCTAGTAGCTAGGGGATTATCCTCACCCCTCGGGTGCTCACCCGCAACATCAGGTATAGAATCAACTGTCACTCCTTGGGTGGCATTGGCTACTTTTCCAGTTCTTGCTTTCTTCCGAGGTGCCATATAAGAAAAATTAGAGCAATGCACGAGGTAATGGCTAGATCATCATGATGAAGGCAATATGATTTGCTATGTCCATAAAGAACATAGAGAAATTCAACATGGATGTACGATTTCTTCAGACAGGCCAATTTATCATTCTTCTTAAAAACCAACATTTTCAGAAAACCGTGTGGAGTGCGATTTTCTAGCACCAATAGTCCTGGTCTATCCCATGGTAACTTGGAGAAACCCCATATTTCTTCCAGGAGAGGAGTCATTTCTATATTGCTAAATCAAAAAACGACTCTCTTCTCACCGCAGAACATGGTAGCAGCCTCGATCAGGTCCCCATTTTGTTGAATGTTCATCAAAGATGACAGGTTATCCAATACCCTCCTCACATGATTGTAGTCACATGGTGCAAGGTTATTCCACCAGGCTTCATTTATTGCAAACAAATAAAAGTTAGCCTTTTCCCCTCCAGATTCGACTATTTATGCAATAATGATCAGCATGTTGACATGTTTTCTCCAAGTAATGCACATAATATGATAGTGTCCTTTGGGATTATGGAAATCTCGTTTGACTTTGGACAAGGTTCATCTAAGCGGGTTGATGTGTCAATGACATCTCAATCCGTACTAGGTTTAGCATGATGCATGTACATTTCAAATCAGAGTGTGATTTCTAGAAATGTCT
>AWOL01S0104637.1:0-11434 GCA_000715115.1 Nicotiana otophora | reverse complement strand
TGGGGATGCTCATAAAGATCATGAGAGTCTACTACACACGGATTTCACTTCCTTGGCCTGAAATAACATCAAAACATGTCAACACCTCTGTTAACCTCTCCCTCAATAACAAGATCATAAGTCAGCTTCTCTTTCATTATCGAATGAATGATTCCATTCTTCACAATTGTTATCATGAAGATTAATACAAACATAACTACATCAGAGAGTTCCTCCCTCTTTTGAAAATCAGGGGAAAACTAAGAAAGGAAAAACTCTCATTTTGATTCTGAAGAGTGTGTGTGGAGGGGAGGGGAGGGGAGGGGAAAGATATACTAGGTTATCCTCCGCTGATTTACGGGCAATCAAGTATGCAAAACTGAATGCAACAGATATGTCTTATGCACGTAGGTAAATGTTAAATAGTTTAACTTCTAGACACTAATAATGTAAATGAACATTATAATTCACCTAAAAGATATTACAGGTAACTGTCTTTAATAAGTGATATTAATAACTTAGAATATAAGGTTGGTTATCTCCTACAACATGTTAAAATACGTCATGAGTGTTACAATGCCAGTGTATATGTATACGATCGTNCCTCTTTTGAAAGTTCAGGGGAAAGCTAAGAAAGGAAAAACTCTCATTTTGATTCTGAAGAGTGTGTGTGGAGGGGAAAGATATACTAGGTTATCCTCCGCTGATTTACGGGCAATCAAGTATGCAAAACTGAATGCAACAGATATGTCTTATGCACATAGGTAAATGTTAAATAGTTTAACTTCTAGACACTAATAATGTAAATGAACATTATAATTCACCTAAAAGATATTACAGGTAACTGTCTTTAATAAGTGATATTAATAACTTAGAATATAAGGTTGGTTATCTCCTACAACATGCTAAAATACATCATGAGTGTTACAATGCTAGTGTATATGTATACGATCAAAATCGCGTTCGTCTATTACATGACGGATCGGGATTGAAACGTAATGGGTTGAAGATCGACCCCGGGTTCTATCAAACCAGGATATGAGGTCAGAATGTCCGTCCTCGAGAACATCGAGTCTATGACTCCGGAATCGACCCTGAGCCTGAATGAGCTCGAGGAAACATTGTTAGACCGAATAACGGAAGGCCGAAATTTCCTTAACCGGTCGGGTATCATGGCGAGAATCTCGGCACGTATCAATGAGAAACCGGCTAATTAGCAAATCATGGGATTTTTTACCTTTTATAGAATTGTACATAAAGTACGACTCCCCTACTATATAAAGGGGGTCTGAGTATTTGTAAAACACATTGTAACATCCACTCAGAAGCAATATACCGTTATTTTCTCTTTAAGTTCTATTTTAACTGTGTCTTGACACTGATCGAAGTGCATTCTGCTAAAGGGTGGCTCTCCCCCCAAGGTTGTTACTATTCAATTCGTGTGGTTTGAATATACTTTATCATACTTTATTTCCAATTACAATTTAACATGTCGCTTTATGTCAATTTAATCCACGTATCCTTAAAATCACTTACAAATTCAATTGTTATCCGATTTTGAGAGTAAACAGTTTGGCGTCCACCGTGGGACTAAGGATAATAGTGGTTATTTTATACAAATTTCCATAACACACACTATTTTACACTTGTTCTTTGAAGTGTCTCTGATTTTAGGATAGAAATGTCGAACTCTCAACCAACACCCTACATGTTGACAATGAGTCCGACCACCATAGCGAAAACAACAACGTAGCGCCCGAAAATGACGTGCCCCCGGTCGACCTCGACGGAGTCCCGGCTGCAGACCCAATCGATGTCAGCTCGCATGTGTCCATCAACGCAAATTTGCCCACCGATCCTGAGGACAACGTCCATAGGGATGTTCGATCGGCCGCACAAAGAACGCACAGTGGCGAAGACAGTGGAATCAACTTGCGAGTGATCTTCGAAATGTTACAGGCTCAACAGGTGGTAATAGCCCAACTCCAGAATCAGAGCCGCCCGCCAAGTAGGATTGAGCCCGAACCATCCCAGGAAGTTGTTCAGAGAGTTGAACCGGTCTCAGGGAGATTGAATGAGAAGGAGTCGGGGACCAACCCGGTAATCATGAAGATGCTCGAGGAACTGACAAAATGGATAGAGTCGAGAGAGAAGAAGATCGAGGCGAACGATAAGAAAGTGGAAACCTATAATCAGGGTCGATCAAATCCCAGGAGTGCCACCGATATTGAAAGGCCTAGACTCCAAGAAGTTTGTACAAAAATCTTTTCCTCCGAGCGCGGCTCGAAAGATGATCCCTAAGAAGTTCCGCATGCCCGAGATTCCTAGGTACAACGGAACGACTAACCCAAACGAGTATGTTACCTCCTACACATGCGCCATCAAAGGGAATGACTTGGAGGATGACAAGATCGAATTTGTCTTGCTGAAGAAATTCGGAGAGATCCTGTCAAAGGGAGCTATAATATGGTA
Source organism: Nicotiana otophora (assembly GCA_000715115.1). Taxonomy (NCBI): domain Eukaryota; kingdom Viridiplantae; phylum Streptophyta; class Magnoliopsida; order Solanales; family Solanaceae; genus Nicotiana; species Nicotiana otophora. Next base: position 8,983 of record AWOL01S0104637.1, on the reverse strand, counting down.
TCACAACTTACCTCCTAATTATATTGACTCATTTGCCATGCCTGCAGATTCTTTCGTAAAAGCACACGCCGGGGATATTAAAGTCGAGACTAGGAAGTTGGACCTTTTCAAAGTAAAGCAGAAGGGTAATGAAATGCTCAAAGAGTTCATGTCCCAGTTTCAAATGGAACGGATGAACCTGCCACTAATGATTGGGTCATTCAAACTTTCACCCAAGGACTCAATGTTCGAAGCTCGATGGCTTCACATCAGTTAAAGTAGAATCTGATAGAGAACTCGGTTGTTGCTTGGGCCGATGTGTATAACCGATATCAATCAAAACTCAGAGTCGAAGATGACCAACTTGAGACTCCTTCAGGGTCCGTTTATCCTTTCATACCTGTCGACAGAATCAAGAGAGATATCGACCTTAAACCGAGGTCAAATAGATATCGGTACCAGCCGTATAATGGAGATCTAAGAAGCAATGGGTCCGGGCGAAGTTATATGCGAAATGAAAGAAGAAATGATCGAGGTCAGAGCACTCGGGAACTCATGAGCAAGGACGGCTTCGACAGGACTATCGGAACTAAAAAGGCACCAAGGTTATTGGAATATAACGTTAATGTTGATGCAACTTCCATCGTATCAGCTATCGGACGCATTAAAGATACCTAGTGGCCTCAACCTTTACAATCCAACCCAGCCCAAAGGGATCCTAACCAGATGTGCAAATATCATGGAACTCATGTCCACAGAATAGAGGATTGCCAACAATTGAGAGAGGAAGTAGCCTGGTTGTTTAATAACGGGCACCTTCGAGAATTTCTGAGAGACCGAACCAAGAATCATTTCAGAAACGGGGATTCTAACAAACAAACCGAACCAGAAGAATGTCATCACGTCATTAACATGATCATCGGTGGAGTCGATGTCCCTAAAGGACCGATGTTGAAGTGCACCAAAGTGTCCATCACAAGGGAAAAGCGGACTCAAGATTACATACCAGAAGGAACCTTGTCTTTCAACGACGAGAACACAGAAGGGATCGTACAACCTCAAAATGATGCACTGGTATTATCTATACTCATAAATAAATCTCGAGTTAAGCGTATGTTAATTGATCTAGGTAGCTCGGCCAATATCATCCGGTCGAGAGTCGTAAATCATCTCGGTCTACAAGATCAAATCTTGCCTGCAGTACGAGTTCTGAACGGATTCAACATGACATGTGAAACCACTAAGGGGGAGATAACATTACCAATCAATACTGTCGGGACCATCCTGCAGGCCAAGTTTTATGTGATCGAAGGAGACATGAGGTACAACGCCTTGTTCGAGAGACCATGGATCCACAACATGAGGGCAGTGCTTTAGACTCTTCACCAAGTGGTAAGATTTCTAACGTCGGGAGGGATTAAGATGATATACGGAGAACAACCGACCAAAAAAGAGATGTTTGCAGTCGAAGAAGTGATTTCGATATCTACACTCGCAATGCCAAAGGAACCAAGTTCGGGTGCAAAGAAAGAGGCCAAATAGCAATCACTGATACCGGCCACGACCCAACCAGATAAGTAAGGGACTAACGAAGACGATGATTACGGGGTTCCCCAAACTTTTATAGTCCTCGATGACTCCTACGCTACTAAATTAATGGTAGAAGAGTTGGAACAGGTCATATTGATCGAGCATCTACCCGATCGGAAGGTATACCTAGGCATTGTGTTAACTTCCAAGCTCAGGAAAAAATTCATCCAATTTCTTATAGCTAACATAGATTGTTTCGCTTGATCCCATCTTGATATGACAGGGATCCCACCGGAGATAACCATTCACAAGCTAAGCCTGGACCCGAAATTCCATCCGGTCAAGCAGAAGAGGAGGCCCCAGTCCAAGGTCAAACATGTTTTCATCGAGGACGAGGTATCTAAGCTCCTTAAAATAGGGTCCATTCGGGAGGTTAAATACCCAAATTGGTTAGCAAACGTAGTGGTAGTCCCTAAAAAGGGGAACTAATTAAGAATGTGTGTAGATTATAAGGCTTTAAACAAAGCATGTCCCAGGGAATCCTTCCATCAGCCTAACATCGATCGCATGATTGATGCCATGGCCGTCCATGAGATCCTCAATCTTCTTGATGCCTATTCCGGGTACAACCAAATATGGATGGACTCGGATGATCAGGAAAAAACCTCCTTCATTACTAAGTACAACACGTACTGCTATAACGTGATACAATTTGGATTAAAACAAATGCCGGTGCCACTTATCAATGCCTAGTAAACCGGATGTTTGAGGAACAAATAGGAAAATCGATGGAGGTTAAGTCCCTGCGAGTAGAGGATCATTTACAACATTTGCAGGAAATCAGCATATTGAAGAAGTACAATATGAAACTGAACCCCGAGAAGTGTGCGTTCGGAGTCGGATCTGGTAAATTCCTTGGGTTCATGGTATCCAACTGAGGAATCGAGACCAACCCTGACAAGATCAAATCCATCAAAGATATCACAGTCGTGGACAACGTGAAGGCCGTGCAAAGATTAACCGGATGCATAGCCGCCCTGGGGCGATTCATGTCGAGGTCTTCAGATAAGAGTCACCGATTCTTTTTGCTACTAAAGAAGAAGAACAATATTTCGTAGACCCCGGAGTAAAAATCCACTGCTACTTCACACACTGAAGGCAGACGAACAACTATACCTGTACTTGACAGTATTAGAGATAGCGGTACGTGGAGTCCTGGTCCGGGAAGAACAAGGTACGCAATTTCTAATTTACTATGTTAGCAGGACTCTAGGTGAGGCCGAAACTAGGTACCCTCACCTAGAAAAATTGGCGCTCGCTTTGCTAAGCGCCTTTAGGAAACTGAAACCGTATTTTCAGTTCCATCCCATATGTATTGTGACAATTTACTCGTTGAGAAATATTATGCATAAACCCGAACTCTCGGGACGATTGGCCAAATGGGTCGTGGAAATCAGTGGGTACGATATTGAATACCGACCCCCGACAGTCATCAAATCTCAAATTTTGGCAAATTTTATGGCCGACTTTACGCCGGCTCTAATACCCAAGGTCGAACGAGAGTTGTTAGTAAACTCGGGGAAGTCCCCGGGAATCTGGACCCTCTTTACCGATGGCACCTCGAATGCAAAAGGGTCCGGACTTGGCATCGTGTTGAAGACACCAACTGGCAATGTAGTTAGACAATCTATTAGGACTGTAAAATTGACTAAAAACGAGGCCGAATATGAGGCCATGATTGCAGGTCTCGAACTAGCTAAAATCTTGGGGACAGAAGTGATCGAAGCTAAGTGCGACCTCCTCGCGGTAAACCAAGTTAATGGAACATTCGAGGTCAGAGAAGAACGAATGCAAAAGTACCTTAATAAGTTGCAGGTAGAATTATATCGGTTCAAGGAGTGGACCTTACAACATATGCCTCGGTATCAAAACAGTGAGGCCGATGCCCTTGCCAACTTAGGGTCATCGGTCAAAGACGATGAGCTCAACTCCGGGGCTGTCGTGCAACTCATAAGATTGGTGGTGGAAGAAGGTCATGCCGAGATAAACTCTACAAGCCTGACTTGGGATTGGAGAAACAAATATATAGAATATCTGAAGACTAAAACACTATCCTCGAATCCAAAAGAATTGAGGGCCATGCGTACAAAGGCAGCCCGGTTTAGCTTGTACGAAGATGGAACCTTGTTCAGAAGAACGTTCGATGGCCCACTGGCGATATGTCTGAAACCAGGAGAAACCGAGTACGTTCTAAGGGAAATTCACGAGGGCACCTGTGGAAATCATTCTGGCGCCAAATCATTGGTTTGAAAGGTGATAAGAGATGGCTATTACTGGATCGACATGGAAAAGGACGCGAAGGAGTTCGTACGAAAATGTGATGGATACCAACGATATTCTCTGATGATTCACCAACCCGGGGAGCTGCTACATTCGGTTATGTCGCCACGGCCATTCATAATGTGGGGAATGGATATCGTCGGCCCCCTTCCATGGGCACCCGGTAAGGCTCAATTTATTTTGTTTATGATTGACTATTTTTCTAAGTGGGTAGAAGCCGAGACATATGAGAAGGTCAGGGAGAAGGAAGTCATCAATTTTATTTGGGACCACATCATATGCCGGTTTAGAATGCCATCCGAGATCGTGTGCGACAACGGAAAATAATTCATCGGTAGCAAAGTAACCAAATTTCTTGAAGACCGCAAGATCAAAAGGATCTTATCAACACTCTACCACCCTAGTGGGAACGGACAAGCCGAATCGACCAACAAAACCATACTCCAGAACCTTAAAAAGAGGTTGACCGACGCCAAAGGAAAATGGAAGGAAATCTTACCTCGATGTCCAGTACCGGGGCCACTCTATTCTCATTGGTTTATGGTGGTGAAGCTCTAATACCGGCCGAAGTCGGAGAACTAAGTATGAGATTCCGATATGCAATGGAGGAATCAAACAACGAGGCCATGAGTACGAGCCTAGAGCTATTGGGTGAAAGGCGCGAATTCAACCTCGTTCGGTTGGCTGACAAAAAGCAATAGATCGAGAGATATTACAACAGGAGGGCCAACTTTCGATACTTCAATGTCAGGGACTTAGTATTAAGGAAGGTCACGCCGAATACCCAAATCCCGAATGAGGGGAAGTTGGGGTCGAACTGGGAAGGGCCATATCATATAATCGAAATCACTGGAAAAGGGGTCCTACAAACTCGGATTAATGAACGACGAATAACTACCGAGCAATTGGAATATAACTCACTTGAAACGATATTACTACTAAGGTACGACCCCGTTCATTTTCTTTTACTTATATTTTGGGCTTGCAGGTAACTGACAAGGGGGCAGTACAAAATGTTTTAGGCCTAAAAGCACGCGTTGCACTCTTTTTCCCTTGAACCGTTTTTATCCCAAATGGGTTTTCCGACAAGGTTTAACGAGGCAACAATGGATCATGCTAATTTAGAATCGAAGACCGGTCATGGATCGGTGTCAAAGATAATATTAACAGTATCCGAGGCTTCTTTATGATCAACCTTGAATACTTAGGGACGTTACCCTTCGATATCGACTTTAGCAACGGAAGAAACTTCGTAACCGAAGGGGCTCGATCGATAGGATTTATTGTAAGGGTCAAACGGTCAAATGAACCGTACCCACATAGATTGCTCGATCCCTGACACAAAGCTTGTACATATGTGTAATTATGACGCACAAAAATAAAAAGAAGTCTCTTCCTTGTGGATAAATATCATGTCTTTTTACATTTTTCTTGCATTTCTTAAGGAATTTCTTACTTCCGATCCCCTAAAGGTATCGAGCCCAAGGGCCACCTTAGTCCGAGTTCAAATGATCGCTCCCACCCGGGGACAACCATTTGAAACCAAACTCGGATGGTCCGAGCTATCAGAGTTGGGGGGTGTCATGATCCAATATCACCTATAGGTCATGATGGCGCCCGACATCACAACTAGGCAAGCCGACTAGTGAACTAAACATATATTTCCTCTTTTAACAAATTTTTGAGTAATTAAACTCTTCTTACTTGCCAGATTTAAGAAAAATATAGAAGGTTCTGATTAAATAAAACCAAGAAAAATAATTCAAATCACAAGTCTACTAATGTGTGTGCCAAAACCTGGTGTCACAAGTATATGAGCATCTAGTAGATTATACAAACTTCTAACCACTGTCCAAATATGAAATAGACAGAATACAAAGTTCAAAAGATAGAGACTCTAGGGCTGCAGAATGACTCAGGAAGTAACTCACCACTAAGCCTCGGGATATCTGGGGTACGCGCCGGTAGGACCGCCTGTTGCACCTGTCTCAGGTCCTGCACAAAAAGTGCAGCAAGCGTAGTATGAGTACGTAATAACGTGTACCTAGTAAGTATCAAGTCTAATCTCGAAAAAGAAGTGATGAGAGGTCGACTTTGACACTCACTATGGGTCAATAATATTAAAATAAAAATATTTAAATAAACATGATTTATGTGAATCACAATAATTTTCTTAACAAGCGGAAATAAATAACTCGTTCAAATTCAATAATTTCCAATAAATCATTTATCACAAACTGCAATAAGAATGTCAAGGCATCGTATAATTGTTATTATTAAGCACAATTTATGCTGAGGTCGTACGGCCCGATCCAGAGTGTCGTGTACACTGCCGAGGGACGTGCAACACGATCCATAGATGTATTTATCTACTGCCTAGGCGTTCGACCCGCTCCACAAGAAGAGAAGGAATATTTATAAGCATTTGACTTTAATATTAATAAGGTTTTATATGAAAATAATACGAATTTCATTAGCGGTCTTTCACAATTTTTCCAACAAATATTTAATTAAATTAGGTATTTAAATTTAACAAGTATAGTGCAAGAATTCCAAATAGTTCAAGAATTGGGTCCTAAAACTACCCGAACAATAGCATAATAGTAGCTACGCATGAACTCTCGTCACCTCGTACGTACGTAGCCCCCACAATTAGGAGCAATTATTTATTTACAACACCTATGGGGTAAATTCCCTCTTACAAGGTTAGACAAGAGACTTACCTCATCTCAAAGTTCACTTCCCGATCAAAATTTCGCGTTAAAGCCTCAACTTGGTGCCGAAAAATATAAAACTAGACAAAATGTTATTTAATTTAATCAATACATGCTCAATAATTCAAAATTAGATTATTAGATTAATTAGCCGACCCAAAATGGTAAAATTCCTAAAATTCACCCCGGGACCACGTGCCCGGATTCTGAAAATTTTCAGAAGAAATAGTTACCCATAATCTTAAGAACTCAAATATACAATTTTCATCCCATTCCATAACCATTTCGTGGTTAAAATCTCATTTTTAGTAAAAAACTATGTTATTCATCTAAACCCTTGATTTCCACAATTTACATGTTATAATCTACCCATAATCCATGTATTTAACCCACATTAGGTAGAATTAACTTACCTCCAAGTTTCTAGGTGAATACTCCTCTCAAGAAGCTCTAAAATCGCCCAAGAATGAAGAAAATGGGCTCAAAAATGGGTGAGCCCCGACTTAAATGAAGGTTCTGCCTTCTGTGATTTCCGCATCTGTGGCTTAACAACCGCATCTGCAGAAAAGGCCTCGCAGATGCGGTCCTTCCCCTAGACGGCTCCTTCGCTTCTGTGAGACCGCTTCTGGGGTGCGTGTGTCGCACCTGCGACCTCTGTCCGCTCCTGCGCTGCCTTCCGTGCACCTGCACCTTCACAGGTGCGATCCATTTCCCCGCTTCTGCGATCACTGGCAGCCCCCCTCCTGGCCGCTTCTGCGAACTCGCACCTGTGGCTGGCCTAGCGCCGGTGCAATTGCAGCAGAAGCTGGAAGCTTCAGCTGTTGCTCCTAAGTCTAACTTGGTTCGAGCCTCGTACGGTTAACACCCGAGGTCCCCGGGGCCCCGCCCAAACATACCAACAAGTTTGAAATCATAAAACGGGCTCATTCGAACCCTCAGAACGTGTAAATCAACATCAAAACTAACAACCATACCTCAAACCAAATTGATTCAACTTAGAATTTTTAAATTCTTCAAAATTACTTCGAACGCGCCGAAAATACTTAAACTACTCGGAATGACTCCAAATTTTGCGTGCAAGTCTTAAATCACCATATGGAACTACTTCCAGGCTCGAAATTCCAAACAGACCTCGATTACTCCAAAACCTACTCCACACCAAATTTAAAGAACCTTAAACCTTCAAATAACTAACTTTCACTATTAGGCGCCGAAATACTCCTGGGTTGTCCAAAACCCGATTAGAACATAAGTCCAAGTCCAAAATCATCATAGGAACCTATTGAAACCGTCAAATCCCGATTCCGGGGTCATTTTCTAAAAATATTGACCGAAGTCAAACTTAACCTTTTTAAGGCCAACTAAGGAACCTAGTGTTCCGATTTCAACCCGAACCCTTCCAACTCTCGAACTAACCATCCCCGCAAGTCATAAAATAGTAAAAGCACATACAGGGAGTCTTATTTAGGGGAACAGGGTTCTAGAAAGCAAAATGACCGATTGGGTCATTACATTCTCCACCTCTTAAACAAACGTTCGTCCTCGAACGAGTTTAGAATTTTACCTAGAGTGCTGAATAAGTGTGGATATCTGTCCCGCATGTCCTCCTCGGCCTCCCAAGCCGCTTCCCCGACTGGTTGGCCTCTCCACTGGACCTTTACCGTAGAAATCTTCTTGGACCTCAACTGGTGAACCTGTTTATGAACAATGGCAATTGGTTCCTCTTCATAACCCAAGCTCTTATCTAGCTGAACTGTGCTGAAGTCTAACACATGTGATAGGTCGGCATGATACCTCCGGAGCATAGATACATGGAAAACCGGATGAACTCCCGATAGACTGGGAGGCAAAGCAAGCTCGTAAGCAACCTCCCCAACTCGTCTCAACACCTCAAATGGGCCTATAAACCTTGGGCTCAACTTGCCCTTCTTCCCGAATCTCATGATTCCCTTTATCAGTGAAACCTTCAAGAGAACTTTTTCACCCACCATAAATGATAAATCACACGTTTTCTGATCCGCGTAACTCTTCTGTCTGGACTGTGCTGTACGAAGTCGCTACTGAATTAACTTTACCGTTTTTCAAGGCATCTTTCACCAAATCAATTCCATATAACTTAGCCTCACCGAGCTCAAACCATCCGATGGGCGAATGATATCGCCGACTATATAAAGCCTCAAATGGAGCTATCTCGATGCTGGATTGGTAACTGTTGTTATAAGAAAACTTGGACAAAGGCAAGAAATGATCCCATTGCTCTGACTGCCCGTCTGTCTACGGATGAAAGGTTGAGCTGAGCTCCACACAGGTCCCCAATTCACTATGTACTGCTCTCCAAAAATATGAAGTAAACGTAAGGCCTCTATCTGATATGATGGAAATTGGCACATCGTGCAACCGAACTATCTCCTGAATATAAA
>AWOL01S0104628.1:0-25390 GCA_000715115.1 Nicotiana otophora | reverse complement strand
CCCGAGGGCTCGGGTGAGTTTCGGATAGCCTACAAACCATTTGAACTTTGGAAAAGTCTGGTTTTTGAGCTTCAGCTGTCATCTGGGGCGTTGTGCTTCGCGATCACGAAGCCATTCCCACGATCGCGAAGAGATAATTGTGAGCCATGATTTTTACCCTTCGCGCTCGCAAAGATAGGCACGGGATCACGGAAGGTTAGCTCCCAATGCACCGCGAACGTGTAGAGTGGATCGCGTTCGCGAAGAGGAAATGAGGCAGAAGTTGGGCCGTCAAATTTGTTCTTCATGATCGCGATGAGTAAAATAAACCTAGGCAGAAATTGTTTACGCGATCGCGAACGAATTCCCGCGATCGCGATGAGTAAAAATCTGGACCACAGAACTTAAGTTTTAGAAATGGGATTTCTCCCCCATTTTTCATTATTCACGATTTTGAGCTCGGGTAAGGCGATTGTTGGGCAATTTTCACGAGAAAAAATTGGGATAAATATTCCTTATCCTATATTAAATATATTTCATGATTCCATACTCATTTACATCATGAATCCATGAATTTATGGAAGAAAAATTATTTTTTTATAAAATCTTCCAAAAATGTAAAATGAAGATTTGAAAGCCAATCTGATGTCGGAAATCGATAATTTTTGTATGGTTGAACTCGTATCGCAACGAGTGTTCGGTTTTTGTGAGTTTGTCGGGATTCGAGATGTGTGTGCCACTGATGATTTTTGAGATGAATTTCGGATTTTAATCCGAAAAATTAGTAAATTCATGTGGAATTAATTCCTACGATTTGTATTGAGTATATTGAATTGTTTATGACTAGATTTGAGGATTTTGGACATGTATTCACGAGGCAATGGTTTATTGGATTCTTGAATTTGGTTACAAAGCGAGATAAGTATCGTGGTTAACCTTGATTTGAGGGAATAGAACCCTTGAATTATTTGCTACATGAATTTCATGTGTAACGATGTATAGGCAAGGTGACGAGTGCCTATACTTTGTAAAATTAATTATTATAATAATTATTTCTCTCATATTCCTTGTCAATTATCAATTCTTGAATTCATGCAATAATTGTTACATGCTTATTTGATTTATGTGTCTTAATTGCTACTTGACATTTAGCATAGTAAATATGAAAAATGCCTAATTCATCCTTAATTCTCATAATTAATTGCTACTTGTCATTACTTATTTCCTAAATAAATCATAATAATTGTATGCTTTGTTGCCTAATAATTACTTATTAAATGTGGTATTTATTGGGGTATTTTTACATTTAAGATGTTACATCTCGCGTTTTCGTACGTTAAAGTTTCATCTTCAGTTAATTGACGTAGACTCGGGGATGAGATTTTCTTGAGATTATAAGCATTTATGCTATTTATAACAAGCAATAAGTGACTGCCGTGAAAGACAAATGGTAAACGAATCAAAGAAAATGAATTTCGTTGAAGGTTGTTGGTTTGGGATTAAATACGGTACAAGCCATAATACCCGGTATTTATGGACTAGTGCCATACAAGGTACTACATAACCATGATAGTAAGGTGTACCGGGTATGCTAAACGTGGCAGCCCACCTTTCAAACTAAGTGACCCAAAAATCACATTGACAGGTGGCAAACTAAAGTTATAAACACAAGTCACCACATTCTTCATTACGTGTAAACATATACTTAGAAGATTTGTAACCATTCTCCTTCATTTGGTCTTTAGATGTTCAAGTGATTCAGTTATAATGTTCTTTCTATTACAAAGACACATTAGAATTTATTAAGAGATTACATAATATTTTCCTACTACAACACCAAAATAACACACGATGGAGCACTTGATTTCATAGCATCTTAAGCAACGTGAGATTTTTCGATTCTAAGGGAATACTATGCAATATTTCTCAATAATATCATACGGATTTTTCCTACTTCAGGTATGTTAAGGCTAAGCCCTTTCTTCATTTTGGCATGATTTCGTAACTACATGAGTTTGATAACGTGGCATAAAGAGAAGTTCGTATTCCTGAACTTATGTACTTATCCTAGTCTCATAAATTATAGTGTTTCGCCTTATTGGGACTTTATATTCAATTGAGTATTGTCTTCTTCCAGTCAAGAGAGAGGATGTATTTTCACCACCATCGAGCTATAATCGATAGGCAGGCCCCTATTGGGCAACATCTGATAAGATGGTAAGTTATATACCGAGCCTACTGTGGCCGAGAGCCTATGAGCGAGCCCAGAATGGCCGAGTTATAGAGCCTAGTATGGCCGAGCACATATGAGCGAGCCTACTACGGCGAAGCAGTTACACGTTCTGAGTCTTATAGGACCGGACATTTATTTTACTTACTATATTGAGAGAGTTGAGTTAGTATCAACAGGTAAATATATCTCCAGATCATCTTTGACTCCCAGTTACTTTTAGTTATTATATTATCAGTTCAGTTTTAGCTTTCAGTTATTTTATTGCCTTTCATACTCAGTACATTATTTCGTACTAACGTCCCTTTTTCTGGGGATGCTGCATTTCATGCGTGCAGGTTCAGATAGACAGACGGGTAGACTTTCTCTCTAGGTGTTGCTCGAGTTCAACTTTATCGGTAAGCTCCACATCTTTCGGAGTTGCCGGGTCTAGAAGTTTTATGTACATCTTGTGTATATATGTATATAGGTTATGGGTAGGTCGGGACCCTGTTCCGATCACGGTACATCCATCAGTAGAGGCTTGTAGACATATCATGTCAGTTAGTGCAGTATGTTGGGCTTGTAGGCCCTGTATGTATATTTTGTTGGTTTTTTCAGCTGTAGTAGTTATGACGGCCTTGCCGGTCCAGCTTTATATTGGCATTTAGTTAGCGTTAGTTTCCCTTCAGTTTTATATTTTGCTTCGCAAATTATCTTGCAATGTGGCCCATGGCCAAAGTATAATATTATATGTTCAGAGCCCCTTAGTCGCAAGTTGGTACGCAAGGATAGGTGAGGTACCGGGTGCCAGTCTCGCCCCCAGGTTCGGGGCATGACATAAGGGTTGTTTAATTATATTGTTGGAGCGGGTTGCACGCCGCATTAAAATATTGTTGGATCGGGTTGCATGCCGCAATGAAAATTTATTGAATAATTATATTGTTGGAACGGGTTGCACGCCGCAATGAAAATTAATTGAAATAATAATTAATTATGACTGTCGAGTTGGTTTCAAATGTTGAAATGAGATAATTGTATTATTTCTATTATTGTTGTTATTACTATGATTGCGTACTGGTTAATGTAAGTGTCATGCCTTAGCCTCAGCACTATTTCGTCGAGGTTAGGCTCGGCACTTACTAGTACATGGGGTCGGTTGTATTGATACTACACTCTGCACTTCTTGTGCAGATTTCGCAGTTGGTCCCAACGGCGTACTATAGACTTGCTCGAATTTCAGTTACCTAGAGGAGACTTGAGATATAACTGCATAGCGTCCGCAGTTCTAAAGTCCCCGTCTACTTTATTTTAGTTGTGTGTTTCCTCTCAGACATCTTTATTTTATTCAAACCCTTATTTGTATTATTCTAGAAGCTCGTGCACCTGTGACTCCAGTTCTGAGATGGTATTTAGACATCGCGATTATTATGGATTATTCACTTTATTTCAGACTTTATTTCCGCATTTGTTTATTTGTTATTAATTAATTTAAAAATTGTGTTAAAATGAAAAATTATTTTCTAATGTTGGCTTGCCTAGCTAGTGAAATGTTAGGCTTCATCACGGTCCCGAAGGTGAAAATTTCGGGTCGTGACAATTTCATGATACTTAAATGTCTGTTATTTACTGGCAAGCTGTTGTTAATCAAGCCTAATATGTGATCGCATGATCAAATGTTAAAAAAATTTAAATTCCCCAAGAAAAAGATGAAAAGAAAGCTGAGAAGCCATAAAAAATGCAAGCTTGCTAGTGAAGAAATGTAATAATCGACAACAGATTTATGAACAAAACTATGTAGTATGTTTTTCTTAAGGTGACTACTTTTGCAGCTAGTCAGCTACATATAAGACGGAAATGTAACTCTTGTTTTTTCTTTTCCTTTTTCACTTAACTAAGAGGCATGCCTTGCAAATTTATAATCCATGAGCTAAAATGGTCTCGGCCTAACTATTTAATGCAAAGTTCCACGACTTGAAAACAAACGCAAGATTAGTACTTCTTCTTACTCATATTAACAATCGTGGTTACTAAAAATAGTTGTCTCAAATTATATGTCATTTTAAAATTCAAGAGAATTTTTTTTTCTCTTTTTACTCTTAGTAATAATTATTTTTGAAAATGGAGATAACACATAAATAACATAAATATTCAATGAAGAGAGATTATATCTTAAGACATAAATAAGGGTAAAATAGTTCAATTCCTTTCCTAATTAATATTTCTTAAGGAGCGTGTAAAAGAGAAGCACGACAAATATTATGAGACAGGGGGAGTAGTTACAAAGTCATAGAATACTCTATAATCAATTATAAAAGAACTAAAAACAAAAAATTATATAGATCATTTGTTACAAATCAACGAAACGATGATAATGTTAACTGAAATAGTGAGTCAAAAAATTTAACCATTGTAGACTAGAAATTTAGGATTTGTTAACAAATGAATGCATATACAAATATTGAAATCATTATAAATTTTACACATTTTTGACTGAACAATTGAGAAATGAAATAATTTAGCCATGCTATCTAAATTAAATTTATGTTTTGGTAGGTTTTAAAGTTAAGTTATGTGTAATTTTTAATTCTGAAATCTAATTGAATAATTGTTGGATTCTTTCTAACTCTGCCATGTCCCCTCAGAACAACTATAAAAAACCCCTCTTTGTTCCTTTGTTTTCATCTCACAATTGCATTTTCTACTTCCTCTATGTACATTTCTTCCATTTTGGAGATCATATTTCATCTTCTTTTTTTAGTTTTTTGTCTCATAAATGGTTCAAAACTGCGAGACCTACAAATTATCCCAAAAATTGTCCCAACCCTATAACCTTCATCAAAACCCAAATTTTTTAATCCCAACAACGCCTTCAAGATTAGGTATGAGATTGCCGAAGAAAATATTGAAATGGAATTGCTCTAGATCACCGATAGTTAGTGGCGCAGTCAGTGGCATGTCCCTCTAGGATTAGGCTTAGGAGTTATACCTTCGACTGTAGGCATTTCAAGCATGCCGCAACTTCTTTAGCCAACGAGTTCACCACTATATTTGGTGCCTTCACAATCTTATCAGTCAAAATTGAAAAATATGTATGATTTTCTAATTATAGCCTCCTATGGCTAGAAAATCATGCACGTTTTATAACTTTGATGGACAAAATTGTGAAGGTACCTAATATAGTGGTAAACGAGTTGGTTAAAGAAACGGCGACATGCTTCAAATGGCTACAATCAAAGGTACCCCTATCCCAAATCCTGGCAACGGGCATGCCACTTAATGCGTCTCTAACTGATGGTGATTACACCCTAGCTTTTAATATGTTCGTATCTCTGCACTTTCTTGGTTTGTGTAAATATATTTTTAAAGAGAAAACAATTCTAAGATATATGTTATAGAGAACTCGCTTGAACTGTGATAAAGTATTAATGCTTCTGATTCTTGTATTAAAGTATTAGTACTTCTTCTGTCTCACATTAACATCCGTGGTTACTAAACCATCACTTGGATGCATGTTTAAGATTATATTCTCTAAGCCACGAAAAGCTTAAAGGCCGTTGTTTATGGATCCATTTTGTCTAATTATTTATTATGTTATCACCTGAGGTGTGAGGACCAAAGCTGATCTATATATTGAAGAAGACGTTGTGAAGAATAGAACAGTTAGTTAAATCTAAACAAATTCTGTCTATATTCATTGAGGTTTAAAATAATGAAAATATTTAATTCCAGGACTATTCAAATGTAAGACTGGGAAGTCATTATTTTAATTTATATAGTAGGGCTCCAGGCAAAACCTTGGTCACCACAAGACGGATTTAATTAAAAAAAAGGAAAATTAATGTCCAGCATCAAACACCAATACATGCGATAGTATTACTACCTGTTCAGACTGCCTTATTAGGAATTCTTTATTTAATATATAAGTATTTACGATTTTTTACCATGTCCCCAATTGTTGATTATCACAAAGATTATGTTTTCAACAGANGGATGCATGTTTAAGATTATTTTCTCTAAGCCACGAAAAGCTTAAAGGCCGTTGTTTATGGATCCATTTTGTCTAATTATTTATTATGTTATCACCTGAGGTGTGAGGACCAAAGCTGATCTATATATTGAAGAAGACGTTGTGAAGAATAGAACAGTTAGTTAAATCTAAACAAATTCTGTCTATATTCATTGAGGTTTAAAATAATGAAAATATTTAATTCCAGGACTATTCAAATGTAAGACTGGGAAGTCATTATTTTAATTTATATAGTAGGGCTCCAGGCAAAACCTTGGTCACCCCAAGACGGATTTAATTAAAAAAAAGGAAAATTAATGTCCAGCATCAAACACCAATACATGCGATAGTATTACTACCTGTTCAGACTGCCTTATTAGGAATTCTTTATTTAATATATAAGTATTTACGATTTTTTACCATGTCCCCAATTGTTGATTATCACAAAGATTATGTTTTCAACAGAAAAATTTGTTAGCAGTTATTAATAAGTGTGTAACGACTCGCCCGGTCGTTTTGAGCGTTTGCATTCCGTTCAGATATTTGAAGTCTTGATTAGCTTCGTATGATGTATTATGACTTGTGTGTATCGTCGGTTTTGGTTTTCAGGTGTTTCGAAATTTGTTTGGAAGAATGAATTTCATGTTTGAAACTTTAAGTTGAGTTGACCAAGTTTGACTTTTTAGTATTTGACCTCGGTCCAGAGTTTTGATGGTTCTTTTAGATCCGGATGGTGATTTTGGACTTGGGCGTATGCCCGGATTTGCATATGGATATTTCTAGAAGGTTTCGGCGCTAATTGGCGAAAGTTGAAAAATTTAAAGGTTTGGAATGTTCATAAGTTTGACCGGGAGTTGACTTTGATGATATTGGGTTCAAATTGTGGTTTCGAGAATTTGAATAGTTTCCTTATGTCATTTGGGACTTCTGTGCAAACTTTGGGTTCATTCTGGGTTGATTTGATAAGGTTCGGCACGAGTTTTGGAAGTTGAAAGATTCAAAGTTCATTAAGTTCGATTTGAGGTGCGATTCATGATTTTGATGTTGTTATACGTGATTTGAGACTTCGAGTAGGTTCTTGTTATGCTATGGGACTTGTTGGAATGTTCGAATGGGGTCCCGAGTGGCTCGGGCGTAATTTGGATAAATTTCGGACCATTTTTCTTTATAATTGCATTCGTGGTTCTTGCTGATGTCTGGTGCACCAAGTGTTCTTCGAGATCGGGAAGTTAGAGGTGCGATCGCGAGAGAAAATCTGGAGCTGAGTATTTCTTCTTCGCGTTCGCGACAAATTATCCGCGTTCGCGTAGGTTGCTGGAGATTGGGCATCGCGTTCGCATAGAGCTGAGCTGGGAGTTGGAAGCTTCTTCAACGCGTTCGCGAAGGTTGGGTGCATGTGTGCTTCGCGTTCGTATTGCTAGTGTCACAAACGCGTAGAGCTTTTCTTGGTGGCAGTGCTTTTGTGCCTCGCGATCACGATGTTTGTTCCGCAATCGCATATAATATTTCTGGGGCAGTGTTTTTCTTCTTCGCGATCGCGATTCATTGATTCGTCCAGTGATTATAAAGTACTCTATTTCGGAGGTTTCAACTACTTTTGCATATTTGGAGCTATGGAGCTCGGATTGAGACGACTTTTAAAGCGATTTTCACCATATGGTTGGGGTAAGTGTTCTCTACTCGGTTTTGATTATATTTCATGAATTTATTCTCATTTTTGGCATTTGGTGGATGAATTCAAAAGAGAAATTGGGGTTTTCGTCTAAAGTTTCATAGAGTGAACTTTTGAGTTTTGAACATCGATTCGGAGTCGGATTTGAGTGAAACTAGTATGGTTAGACTCATAATTGAATGGTTTGTCAGATTTTATAAGTTTTATCGGGTTTTGAGGTGCGGGCTCGGGTTTGCATTTTTTGTTGACTTTGGGCTTGATTAAAGATTCACCTTTATCATTTAGAATTGTTTCCTTAGACATTATTTGATGTATTTGAGTTACTTTTGGCTAATTTTGAGCCATTCAGAGGTCGATACACGCGGGATGGTATTTTTGGAGTATTGTTTGGATTGCTCAATATTGGATTCGGCTTGTTCGAGGTAAGTAACACTTTTAAACTTGGTGTTGAGGGTATGAACCCCTAAAAATACGTGTTATGTGTTTGGTGTTCAGGTGACGCACATGTTATGTGACGGGCGTGTGGGCGTGCACCGTGTGAATTATGACTCGATTGATGCTGTGGTATTGTGTAGTGACCAAATCTTATTTCTATCTATGAAATTTCTACGTGCTAGAGTAACTAAGTTGTGATCCATGTTAGAAACCATGATTAGGCTATATGCTTATCCTATTGGGACCCACTAAGGTCATTTTTGGTGTTGAGCTATTTGATTAAATTGCAATTACATACTCAGTCATACTCATTCATTGCATATCATATCTCAGTCTCTGTTATCACATGTCTCACTTCATATTATCCTTATTTGGGCCGATTGGCATGAGATTTGTGAGGCCGAGAGACTGGAGAGATTGATGACTGAGTGAGGCCGATGGCCTGATTGTGAGGATGTTTATGGGATCGGGCTGCACGCCGCATCATGCTTTATTGATTCATGCCATGATTGGCTTATATTAGCGCTTGGGTAGGATCCATCCCTCCGGAGTCTGACTTACTAGCAGTGAGCGGAGGTACCTACTGAGTGCGAATGCCGAGTGACTGTGACGACTAAGTGACTGGAATGACTAAGCGAATTGATACTCTGAGAGTATGCATATGTTTTTATCATTGCGTTGCTCTGCATTTGACATGCACACTTGACATACAAGTATAGAGATGCATTTTCCTCATGCTGTACGGTATTGCATCATTCATGATTTCACATACACATTGATATGTAGGCATAAAGATATACTTTCCTCATGCCATCTAAAAATGAAACATCTTACCTGTTGTTGGTAGTTTTTGGGAAAAATCACAGTTTGTTTTCCAGATTTACTCATATTTTGGTGATTTCAGCAAAAGATTTGGGTTTTCACTGTTATACTTGAAAAGCATGCCTATTATCACGTCCCAAAATCCTAACCTATCGTGATGGCGCCTATCTCTATACTAGGCAAGCCGAAAATCTCAATAAACCACAATTTCTTTTAAGTCTGAAAATATAATATTTAAATACAATACATAATCCCACAATTACTGATATGAAAACACCCCCAAAACCTGGTGTCACTGAGTACATGAGCATCTAATTATGATTACAAGTGTGAGACTAAATACGGTAAATAAGGAGATAAGGAAGGAGAGGCAAGGTCTGCGAAACACGTCAGCTACCTCAAAATCTCCAGAATATCAGCTGTACGAAAGAATCAACACCCGCTATGTCCAGGAATACTTGGATCTGCATACGAAGTGCAGGATATAGTATGAGTACAACCAACTTAGTAAGTAACAATAATAAATAAGAAAATGAAGATAGTGACGAGCTACACAGTTATAGTTCATTTTAAGTAATTCCAGCAAAGAATAGACATACTTTCAAATCTAGCATTTTAAGTCAAATCAATTCTATACAGTTCAAGTTCATGTATTCCGGATATAAAACTCTTTAAGAAAATTTCACAACAATGACAGATAGCAATTAAGTACAACCTCAAATGAAAAGTAAGTACAACCTCTCTAGACAACAATCACTCACTAGGCTCTTAGCCCTCAGCACTCACACTCAATGGGTACCCGCGCTCACTGGGGGTGTAGAGACTTCGGAGGGGCTCCTACAGCCCAAGCGCTATAATCTGCACGGCCAACTCACATGCTGCACGGACAACTCATGTGCCATAGTAACAATATCTGGATCCACACGGCCAACTCACGTGCTGCACGGACAACTCACGTGCTATAGTATCAATATCTGGATCCGCACGGCCAACTCACGTGTTGCACGGACAACTCAAGTACTATAATATCTCGCATGGATAACTCACGTGCTATAATGTAATATCTCACAATCAGGCCCTCGGCTTCACTCAGTCACAAATCTCTCAGTCTCTCGGGCTCTCAATAATCATTAAATCAACCCAAACAACAATGATATGATGCATCAATAATGAACAATAGAGACTGAGATAAAATAAACAAGGAAACTGTGACTGAGTACAAACCAATAATTAAGCAGATAGTTCAACATGTACACGACCTCTGCGGGTCCCAACAGTACCAACATGTAGCCTAAACATGGTTTATAACATAATTTACAGTCAAATCTCTACAACATAGAGAGAGCATATAGCTAGCAACACGTTATACAACTTTACAGTTTCACGGAATGGACCAAGTCCCAATTCCTACGGTGTACGCCCACACGCCCATCACCTAGCATGTGCGTCACCTCGAGAATACTCACATAATCCAATAATCCGAGGTTTCATACCCTCAGTGCCAGATTTAAAACTGTTACTTGCCTTAAACCGCGTAATTCTTTATTTCGATATGCCCTTTCCACGAGAATTGGTCTCCGAAAGCCTCGAATCTAGTCACAAATAATTTGTTTCAGTCAATAAAATTTATTGAAATTAATTCCATAAGAAAATACTATTTTTCCATAGAAATCCGAAATTTAGGTCAAAAGTCGTTCGTGGGGCCCATGTCTCGGAACCCGACAAAAGTTACGAAATATGAACGCCCATTCAACTACGAGTCCAACCATACAAATTTATCTCAAATCCAACATCAACTCGACCCTCAAATCTCCAAATTAAACCAAGAGGGTTTTCACAAATTTTCAACTTAATTCACCAATTAAATGTTACAAACAACCATGGATTCCAGTAATTTGACCAATATTGAGTGAAGAACACTTACCCCGTTATTTTCTCTGCAAATATCCCAAAAATCGCCTTAATCCGAGCTCCAAATCGTTAAAAATGGAAAATGAAACGAAGCCCCATTTTCTCAACTTAAACTTTCTGTCCAGACCTCTCTTCTTCGCGAACGCGACAGGTCCCTCGCGTTCGCGAAGCACAACTCGACTGCCCATAAATTTAACCCTTCACGAACGCGAAGCTTTACAAATCTTACCCTTTGCGAACGTGACCACGACTTCGCGAACGCGAAGCTTTACTTGCTCAAACTTTTGCGAACGCGATCACCACCTTGCAAACACATAGAACAAGGACCTAGGGTCCCCAATAGCCTCACTCCTCTTCGCGAACACGACACCACTCATACGTTCTCGATGCACACACAGACCATACCTTCGCGTTCGCATCCTACCCTTCGCGAACGCGAAAAACAAAGCTTCACACTCAGAAAACACTCTTCGCGAACGCGAGGGCCCACTCGCGAATGCGAAAGAGAAAATCAGAAAAATGCAGCAGCAAATATCAGCAATCTCACCAAGGCCAAAAATGATCCGTTAACCCCCCGTAATTCACCCGAGCCCCCCGGGACCTCAACCAAACATACCATCAGGTCCTAAAACACCATACGAACCTAGTCGAACCCTCAAATCACCTCAAACAATGCTAAAACTATGAATTACACTCCAATTCAAACCTAATGAACTTTGAAATTTCAAGTTTCTACAAACGACTCTGGAACCTATCAAATCATGTCCGATTGACCTCAAATTTTGCACACAAGTCATATATGACATAACGAATGTATTTAAATTTTCAGAATCGGATTCCGACCCCGATATTAAAATGTAAACCCCCCAGTTAAACTTCTCAAAATTTCAACTTTCTGCATTTCAAGTNAATTTATTGAAATTAATTCCATAAGAAAATACTATTTTTCCATAGAAATCCGAAATTTAGGTCAAAAGTCGTTCGTGGGGCCCATGTCTCGGAACCCGACAAAAGTTACGAAATATGAACGCCCATTCAACTACGAGTCCAACCATACAAATTTATCTCAAATCCAACATCAACTCGACCCTCAAATCTCCAAATTAAACCAAGAGGGTTTTCACAAATTTTCAACTTAATTCACCAATTAAATGTTACAAACAACCATGGATTCCAGTAATTTGACCAATATTGAGTGAAGAACACTTACCCCGTTATTTTCTCTGCAAATATCCCAAAAATCGCCTTAATCCGAGCTCCAAATCGTTAAAAATGGAAAATGAAACGAAGCCCCATTTTCTCAACTTAAACTTTCTGTCCAGACCTCTCTTCTTCGCGAACGCGACAGGTCCCTCGCGTTCGCGAAGCACAACTCGACTGCCCATAAATTTAACCCTTCACGAACGCGAAGCTTTACAAATCTTACCCTTTGCGAACGTGACCACGACTTCGCGAACGCGAAGCTTTACTTGCTCAAACTTTTGCGAACGCGACCACCACCTTGCAAACACATAGAACAAGGACCTAGGGTCCCCAATAGCCTCACTCCTCTTCGCGAACACGACACCACTCATACGTTCTCGATGCACACACAGACCATACCTTCGCGTTCGCATCCTACCCTTCGCGAACGCGAAAAACAAAGCTTCACACTCAGAAAACACTCTTCGCGAACGCGAGGGCCCACTCGCGAATGCGAAAGAGAAAATCAGAAAAATGCAGCAGCAAATATCAGCAATCTCACCAAGGCCAAAAATGATCCGTTAACCCCCCGTAATTCACCCGAGCCCCCCGGGACCTCAACCAAACATACCATCAGGTCCTAAAACACCATACGAACCTAGTCGAACCCTCAAATCACCTCAAACAATGCTAAAACTATGAATTACACTCCAATTCAAACCTAATGAACTTTGAAATTTCAAGTTTCTACAAACGACTCTGGAACCTATCAAATCATGTCCGATTGACCTCAAATTTTGCACACGAGTCATATATGACATAACGAATGTATTTAAATTTTCAGAATCGGATTCCGACCCCGATATTAAAATGTAAACCCCCCAGTTAAACTTCTCAAAATTTCAACTTTCTGCATTTCAAGTCTAATTCCATCACGGACCTCCAAATAATTTTTCGGACACGCTCCTAAGTCCAAAATCACCATACGGAGCTATTGGAATCATCAGAATTAAATTCCGAGGTCTTTTACACATAAGTCAATATCCGATTAACTATTTCAACTTAAGCTTATAACATGAAAATCCATTCTTCCAAGCTAACTCCGAAATACCTTAAACCAAAACCAACAATTCACACAAGTCATAATACCTCGTAGGAAGTTATTCAAGATTGCAAATAGTTTAAAGGAGCGTAAATGATCAAAACGATCGGTCGAGTCATTACAATCTCCCCCACTTAAACATGCGTTCGTCCTCGAACGTGCCAAGAGTTGTTCCTAAGCCTTTAAATCATTGTTCCTCCTTACCATGCACGTACCTGGGGGTGATCCCACGTCACCCTATTCTATATAGGCCTGACCACACAACATAACTAAAAATCATTAATTTAACCTTAGCCCAAAAACCTTGGAATTCAATTCCCAACCTTCAAAATTTCTTTTCAAGACACGAATCTTACATTTACACACTATATGAGTCTGAACAAGTTGTATCGAGCTATAACTATAATCATGAATATAATCACCCAACATATTACACAACTCGCCCGCTTGTAGCACCATTTCTGATCACAGTAACTACTCCAAACCAACCAAGTACTAGCATTAAACCCCATATCGAACAAAACCTCATCCTAACACCTTCGTACACTGTTGATAATAAAAGAAACACGTGAAATCTCATAACATCTTATCAGATCGACAAGTCATGGAGCTCTCCCACCCCAACCAGAACCATACTCACTTTCTAAGCCGACTTTCAATATTATCCTTTTGAATATACTGTAATCAAACATGATAGTACCCATTCTAGGTCCACTGACCTTACATTATTAAATGCAACTATCCTACAGACAAGCCACATCAATATAACTCCAGTCACATTTGCGCAATTTGTGTACCCAAATAAGGGAGATGTCTCAAGGAAGAGAACCGTATTGCAAGTTCAACAAGCACCACTACAACCGCAATGTTACAACTAACTCCTCAAATTTCGTGAAGAGGATAACTGTAGGCACATATGCACAATTGTAGAGGAAGGAAATTAATGAATCAGATAAATTATCATAGAAATAAAATCCTCACACACGGCACAGACAACTCACTTGCCAATAATATGAATCGCCCGACATAGTCACATGCCTCCAGTCCCATCATATCATGCATGAGCAATTAAACAAGTACACTTGTATATGATAATGAAATAAGATTCTCATGCTCCTAGACTGGTATAAATAGCACGCCATAGTGTAAGCATGTGCAAAGTTTGCTATCATACTTCAAGTCGGCAATTGTTTTAAACGTAGAATTAGTAACTACCCCATTTATTTAGGGAATCATCTTCTTTGTAACCTCAAGTATAGCCCAGATAGTTCTCAACAAAAGAACAAATACGGGAAATGTTATAACTTTACACTTAACAGTCAACTCTAGGCATATAATAGCCTAAGCATTCTTCCGAGTATGAATACTTGCTCTAATGCCCGCACATGGGCTCAAACCTCACATATATGCGCACTTATAGCGCATAGCTATCACAAATAATTAACGCAACTAGTGCCTTCACCGAGTTTTAAATAAAATAGTCACCTCAAATAGGTCGCAACCCCGAAACAATATACTTCTGAGAACTCCCAGTCTCTAAATTCATCGAACACATAAATCACCATAACTGATCCCAACTCCAGAACTCGAATGACTAACACATTTTTCATGCACGATCATCCCACGAGGAATACTTTCATAATTCTTCCGTGTCACATAGCAATAATTTGAATATCAACAATCTATCAACCAGGTGAGTACTGCAATACTGATGAACATCCGTAAGTCAAAACACAATGCGCTTTCTGAAATGCGCACCCTTTTCAGGAATTATCGAGCAGTTATAACATTTATCGAAATATTTGAAACTGAACATGCTGTCCAACATTCGTTACCTTCTCTTCAAGACTGAATTGTCACCTTGTACATGTAAATTCTAATCCCGCACAACACACCATATCTATTATGCCATCATGTGACAAGCACAAGAATCCCATTATCAACTTTGAGTCACCAGCAAATTACATACCCGGTTAGTTAGAAACCTCTCTCTTGCTTCTTTACAGGAGGAAATCACAATACACAACATATTCCCCACACCGGTAGAAAATATCCGATTCAAACCATAGTAGTAACCATTATGAATACTTTGAAATCCATTTTCACCTAACCAAACTATCATAACTGAATTCCTCTAACTCGACCAAGCGACACGGGTTGCCAAATCCGAGAGTATTGCCACAAAATACCCGTAAAGCCTCACCTCATCATAAGAACTAAAAGAACCGAGCATACCATTACCATATTGATCCAGCATGTTACCTATTTGTCCTATTTTCTCCGAGTTTCTTCTGAATTATCCTCAAATTGCCATTTCTCCTTGTCAAAACACCACTACTTTACCCAAAGCTCACTACAAGACATCCTAACATAAAACTACACCGCCCTAAGGCCCATAAGCCACTGTATTATTCTTAAGCACCTCCATAAATACCACAACTGTAGCACTCACTCTGCAAATACCTTATGCGAATTTAAAATTGTTCCTCTTTCCTTTCTTATACTGAAATGTAGAATCCATAGTCAAACAGAATTACCGCACATCCCGATACCATCCAATGTAAGTAACCGATTCTAGTGATATACAAATTCGAAAAAATTTCAATTTCCACATATATATTTTGAATCCATTAGAACCCTCTCGAGAGTCATCCACTATGCTCAAATCTAATTTACTCCACCCCAAACGGGCCGACAAACATGTGCTCCTTTAGCACGATCAATACTCAAAGAAGTAACCCTGCCTTAACACGATCAATCAAATTCATACTTCGTACGCACTACATCCTTCAAAATAACAACTTAATCATTCCATAATTTTCATATTTTCATAAAGTTAAATGTAACCCGTATCCAGGAATGTACTTACCCGATTCATCCTTGATCTCCACCTCTATAAGTCATAGCTAACCCACCACTATGCCTCAAACCAAAACTAAAATTTAACATATATCCATGAAATTGAATTGTCAATAGCAGACTCCCCTACTTGGCTCAAAGCTATAGAACAAAACACTCGATAACTCATAATACTCATGCTTCATTAATGCCATAATACTGCAGTGAGTTCAACAAAAATTCTTCTCAAGCTTATGCAACACCCGCCATAAAATACCTCAATCATCTGCTAAGTTAGCATTTATTCTCGCGACAATCAAGTCAAATTTTCTCAACCCGATTCAAATTCAAATCTCAACATATACTCCTCGTTGGTAGAAAAGAAACTCTCTATTCACATCATAAGGAACACACATACATAGATTACTGCACAAGAGATAATCCACCTGCTTAGTCTCAAATTGGCATCTTGTTATACCCTTTTGCAGCCACAATTACTATGAAATCACTTAATCTTTTTGAGTACAAACTCATTAACCAGACACGGGAATTTAATTTGCCCCAAAATTTAACAACGTGAAAGATCCTTCAATACACTCACAACTCGAGACTATACGTCAAATCAAGATCAGAAATCAAGTACCCAATAGCAAACTCTTGAGTCATAAGCAAACTTTATTCGTCACATTAAACCCATTTGGACACATCCCGCAGTCACATCATACTTATCATATAGCCATTCAATCGCTCATCGAGCCACAAATTCTACTTGTGGGGACACTAGCGGATATAGGGGTCCAAATGTACAAGTTCTCACAACCGAAACTACCAAGCCTAAGCTGCGGTCTAACCCCGGCCTCAAGTCCTCCAGACTGACCCATCAACAAAACATAGAATACTCATCTCGAACCTCGTTCATGGACACAGCTGATACCGAGCACTCACATGCTCATACGAATTTTGAAGGAATTCACATTGTTTATTTTTCAAGTTGAATCAATTCTGCACGATAGAATACAAGAAAGTGAAATTTTCCTAAGGGTTCGACAGCCTCTCTAAGATAAGTACAGACGTCTTCGTACCGATCCGCAAGACTCTACTAAACCTGCTCATAACTCGAGAGACCTATGTAACCTAAAGCTCTGATACCAACTTGTCACGACCCAAAATCCTAACCTATCGTGATGGCGCCTATCTCGATACTAGCAAGCCAAAAATCTCAATAAACCACAATTTTTTTTAAGTCTGAAAATATAATAGTTAAATACAATACATAATCCCACAATTACTGATAGGAACACTCCCCAAAATATGGTGTCACTTAGTACATGAGCATCTAATTACGATTACAAGTCTGAGACCAAATACGGTAAATAAGGAGATAGAGAAGGAGAGGCAAGGTCTGCGAAACACGGCAGCTACCTCAAAATCTCCAGAAAATCAGTTGTACGAAAGAATCAACACCCGCTATGTCCGGGAAAACCTGGATCTGCACACGAAGTGCAGGGTGTAGTATGAGTACAACCAACTCAGTAAGTAACAATAATAAATAAGGAACTGAAGATGGTGACGAGCTACACAGTTATAGTTCATTTTCAGTAATTCCAGCAAAGAATAAACATGCTTTCAAATCCAGCATTTTAAGTCAAATCAATTCTATACAGTTCAAGTTCATGTATTCCGGATATAAAAATCTTTCAAAAATTTTTACAACAATGACAGATAGCAACTAAGAAACCTCAAATGAAAAGCAAGTACAACCATTCAGGACAACAATCACTCACTAGGCTCCCAGCCCTCAGCACTCACACTCAATGGGTACTCGCACTCACTGGGGGTGTACAGACTCCAGAGGGGCTCCTATAACCCAAGCGCTATAATCTGCACGACCAACTCATGTACTGCACAGAAAACTCACGTTCCATAGTATCAATGTCTGGATCCGCACGACCAACTCACGTGCTGCATGAACAACTCACGTGCTATAGTATCAATATATGGATCCGCACAGCCAATTCACGTGCTGCACGGACAACTCACGTGCTATAATATCTCGCACGGACAATTCACGTGCTATAATATAATATCTCACAATCAGGCCCTCGTCCTCACTCAGTCACAAATCTCTCCAGTCTCTCGGGCTCTCAATAATCATGAAATCAGCCCAAACAACAATGATATGATGTATCAATAATGAACAATAGAGAGTGAGATAAAATAAACAAGTAAACTGTGACCGAGTACAAAATAACAATTAAGCAGATAGTTCAACATGTACACGACCTACGTGGGTCCCAACAGTACCAACATGTTGCCTAAACATAGTTTATAACATAATTTGCAGTCAAATCTCTACAACACAGAGAGAGCATATAGCTAGCAACACGTTATACAACTTTACAGTTTCACGAAATGGACCAAGTCCCAATTTCTATGGTGCACGCCCACACGCTCATCACCTAGCATGTGCGTCACATCCAGAATACTCACATAATCCAGGGTTTCATACCCTCAGTACCAGATTTAAAACTGTTACTTAACTCAAACCGCGTAATTCTTTATTCTGCTTTGCCCTTGCCACGAGAATTGGTCTCCGAAAGCCTTGAATCTAGTCACAAATAATTCGTTTCAGTCAATAAAATTTATTGGAATTAATTCCATAAGAAAATACTAATTTTCCATAAAAATTCGAAATTTAGCTCCAACATCGCCATGGGGCCCACGTCTCGTAACCCGACAAAAGTTACAAAATATGAACGCCCATTGAACCACCAGTCCAACCATACAAATTTTACTCAAATCCGCTATCAACTCAACCCTCAAATCACCAAATTAAACCAAGAGGGTTTTCACAATTTATTAACTTAATTCACCAATTAAATGTTAAAAACAACCATGGATTCGGGTAATTTGACTAATATTGAGGTAAGAACACTTACCCCGTTGTTTTCTCTAAACATCTCCCAAAAATCGCCTCAATCCGAGCTCCAAATCGTTAAAAATTGAAGTCCCATTTTCTGAACTTTTTTCTGTCCAGACCTCTCTTCTTCGCGAACGCGACAGGTCCCTAGCGTTCGCAAAGCACAAATTGACTACCCACAGATTTAACCCTTCGCGAATGCGACCGTTGCTTTGCGAACGCGATGATTTACAAATCTTATCCTTCGCGAATGCGACCATGGCTTCACGAACACGAAGCTTTACCAGCTCAGACCTTCGCGAACGCGACCACCACCTCGCAAACGCGTAGAACAAGGACCTGGGGTCCCCAATAGCCTCACTCTTCGCGAATGCAACACCACTCATGCGTTCGCGGTGCACACACAGGCCATACCTTCGCGTTCGCGTCCTCCCCTTCGCGAACGCGAAGAACTAAACCTCACACTCAGAAAACACTCTTCGTGAACGCGAGGGCCCACTCATGAACGTGAAAGAGAAAATCAGAAAAATGCAGCAGCAGATATCAGCAATCTCACCAA
The DNA here is from genome assembly GCA_000715115.1 of Nicotiana otophora. Taxonomy (NCBI): domain Eukaryota; kingdom Viridiplantae; phylum Streptophyta; class Magnoliopsida; order Solanales; family Solanaceae; genus Nicotiana; species Nicotiana otophora. The sequence goes on along the minus strand of AWOL01S0104628.1, from coordinate 5,752 downwards.
GGCCAAAAATGGTCCGTTAACCCCCCGGAACTCACCCAAGCCCCCCGGGACCTCAACCAAATATACCGTCAAGTCCTAAAATACCATACAAACCTATTCGAACCATCAAATCACCTCAAACAATGCTAAAACCATGAATTACACCCTAATTTAAACCTAATAAACTTTGAAATTTTAAGTTTCTACAAACGTCTCTGGAACCTATCAAATCACGTCTGATTGTCCTCAAATTTTGCACACAAGTCATAAATGACATAACAGAGGTATTCAAATTTTCAGAATCGGGTTCTAACCCCGATATCAAAAAGCAACCCCCAGTCAAACTTCCTAAAAATTTAACTTTCGGCATTTCGAGCCTAATTCCACCACGGACCTCCAAATAATTTTCCGGACACGCTCCTAAGTCCAAAATCACCATATGGAGCTATTGGAATTATCAGAATTAAATTCCGAGATCGTTTACATATAAGTCAATATCCGGTCAACTATTTCAACTTAAGCTTCCAACATGAAAATTCATCTTCCAAGCTAACTCCGAAATACCTTAAAACCAAAACCAACAATTCACACAAGTCATAATACCTCGTAGGAAGTTATTCAAGACTTCAAATAGTTGAAAGGAGCGTAAATTCTCAAAACGACTGGTCGGGTCGTTACACCTATTTTTCGGAACTGTGAACGAGCTGAGCATTATATCTTTGAGTTATTACCTGTACTGCTTTAGTTATGTTGTTATGAGTTGTTCCTGGCTGTTGGTGTTGGACTCTGACCTTTATCCAAGCTCGTCATTGCTTTCAACCTAAGGTTAGGTTTGTTACTTATTGAGTACATGGTTGGTTGTACTCATACTATACTTCTGTACCTTGCGTGCAGATTTTGGATGCTGATGTTACTGTGTATGGCTGGAGCTAGCATTGAAGACGTACCTGCAATCCGGTCATAGCTGCCACTTATTACTTATTGAGTACATGGTCGGTTGTACTCATACTACACTTCTGCACCTTGCGTGCAGATTTTGGATGTTGATATTGATGTGTATGGCGTGAGCTGGCATTGAAGACGTACCTGCATTCCGATCATAGTTGCCACTTGTTCTTGGTAGCTTTAGAATTATTAATCCGTTCATGTGTATTTCAAACAGATGATGTATTTATTTCATATGTAAACTCTAAATCTTAGAAGTTCATGATTTGTACTACCAGCCCTTGAGAATTTCTTGTATAAAAGTTCAGTATATTATCATTATATCTCTCAGTAAATCTCATTTGAATTAAATTGTTATTAGTTGGCTTACCTAGCGGGTTGGATTATGTGCCATCACGACTAGTTAGATCTTTAGGCCGTGACAAAGTGATTTTATTGTGTAAACATATTTTACACCATTAGTTCATGTCACATAAATAAAAATTATCTGATGTTTCATAATTGAAATAATCAAAATGATGAAAGGAATACTTAAATGTTTGTTATTCACTCACAAGTAATTGGGTGATCAAGACTAATATGTGACCAAACGATGAAATGTCAATTACAACATTTAGTTTCCTAAATAAAAATAATGAAAGAAAGATGAGAAGTCATCAAGTTGGGAAGTTCATGTTTCAAAATATGATTAACCAACATGTTAACTAATTGATTATGATATATTAAATCGATTTTGCTATTTTTTTCATGCAGTATCTCGACTTACATGAGCATGAACATTATATAGTTCAACCATTACTAATCAGTCAAACGATCAGGTTAGTGAGTCACAAAATTTAACCTAGCAATATTAGTATTTTAAACTAGCTAGAAATTAAATAGTAGACGAGTTTGTTAACAAATGAGTGTATATGCAGATAAGGAAACAACTTTAAAGTTTATACATTTTTGACCGCACAAATAAAGAAACAAAATAATTTAGCTATGCAATCAGAATTAAATTTCTGTTTTGGTAGGTTTTTAAGTTAGATTAGGGGTAATTTTGATTTCTAAAATATAATTGTAAAATAATAGAGAAAGCTATTTATAAGTTTCCCATATTTCATAGTTTTGGGATTCTTACCAACTCTGGTATGTCCCCCTTAGAGCAACTATAAAAACCCCTCTTTCTTCTTTGTTTTCACCTCACAGTTGCATTCTCTATTTTCTTTCTGTATATCTTCTCCATTTTGCAGATCACAATTCAGCTTCTTTTATTAGTCTCATAAATTGTCCAAATCCATGACCTGAAAACTGTCCCAAAAAAATCATCCCAAACCTATGGCCTTTATCAAAAGCAAAATCTTTCAACCCCGTCACGAATATCTCTCTATATTGGATCCATCAAAATTGAATCAATGAGTCACCAAGTTGTTATGGAGCAATCGTGCAAGCAATGAGCTTTCTTGTATGAGATTGCCGAAGAAAATGTTTTCTCTTTGTTTGTTAGAGGCGCAGTAAGTGGCATGTCCCCTCCAGGATTAGAGATAGGGGTTACCTTCAATTGCAGCCATTTTAAGCATGTTGCGGCTTCTTTAGTCAACTTGTTTACCACTATATTTGGTGACTTCGCAATCTTGACAATCAAAATTGGAAAATGTACATGATTTTGTAATCATAGCTTCACATGGCTAGAAAATCATGCATATTTTAAAATTTAACTGACAAGATTGTGAAGGTACCTAATACAGTGGTTAACGAGTTTGTTAAAGAAGCGGCTACATGCTTGAAATGGACCCCCTTTCCAAATCCTGGAGGGACATGCCACTCACTATGCCTCTAACTGATGATTACACCTTGGCTTTCAATATGACCATAACTTTGCACTTTTTTTGTTTGTGTAAATGCATTTTTAAAGAAGTATAAAAGGTCTATCAAAACAGAAGATATCTTATTATGAGATATATGTTTTAGAGGGCATAGCTTGAATTATGATAAAATATTATCGCTTCCGATTCTTGTATGTCGTCAAATAGATAAACATTTATTTTCTCATTTCTTCTTTCTTACATTTGCAGTTTGCTCCATGATCTATTTCCACTTATTTGAGCATTGGACGCAAATTATTATTGGTTCTAATCTCAAAAGATTAAAAGAAAAGAATGAGAATTGTAATAGATTGATGGTTAGTGTACATATAATGTCTACTTATTCTGAATATTTAACGTGCGCATGGTATGTACTCCTAGAAAGAGTGGAATGAATATAAGAAGATTCATATAACCAATTAATTTGAAATTAATAGTAATTATTTTATTGACTTTAAAATTTTCCGATTGTCACGACCCGAAATTCTCACCTTCGGGACCGTGATGGCGCCTAATATTTTACTTATTAGGTAAGCCAACGTTAGAATATAATTAGCCATTTTAAACAAAATTTTAAATTAATTAATAACAAGAAAACATCTACGGAAATAAAATCTGAAATAAAGTAAATATTACATAATAATCGCGATATCTAAATATCATCCCAGAACCGGAGCCAGAAGTGCACGAGTTTCGAGAATAATATAAATAAGGGTCTGAATAAAATAAAACTGTCTGAAAGAAAACGCACAACTAAAATAAAGTAGACGGGGACTTCAGAACTGCGGACGCTGTACAGTTATATCTCAAGTCTCCTCTGGGTAGCTGAAATCCGAGCAAGTCTATAGTATGCCGCTTGGACCAACTCCGAAATCTGCACAAGAAGTGCAAAGTATAGTATCAGTACAACCGACCCCATGTACTGGTAAGTGCCGAGACTAACCTCGACGAAGTAGCGACGAGACTAAGGCATGTCACTTACATTAACCTGTACGCAATAATAATAACAACAATAATAGAAGTAAATCAGGTAACTCATTTTAATAGTTGAAGTCAACTCAGCAGTGATAACCAATTATTATTTCAACCAATTTTCGTTGTGGGTGCAACCCGATCCCACAGTATATTCATATTTAATTTTGTTGCGGCGTGCAACCCGATCCCAATATATCTTTTCAATATATTCTGTTGCGGCGTGCAACCAGCTCCTCCAATATATTCATTTTAATCAATTCTATTGCGGAGTGCAACTCACTCCTCTAATATATTCATTTCAATCAATTCTGTTGCGGCGTGCAACCCGCTCCTCCAATATATTCATTTTAATCAATTCTGTTGCGACGTGCAACCCGTTCCTCCAATATATTCACTTTCATTTCCGTTGCGACGTGCAATGCGCTCCTCCAATATATTCATATACCAATTCTTATAAAAAATATTACTCCAATAAATGCAACAATTAATATAAAATTATAAGACAACAAGCATACAATAATTGTGATTTATTAGAAATAAGTGATGACAAGTAGCAATTAATTATGCAAATTAAGGATGTAATAGGAATTTTAATAATTAGTATGTTAAACGTCAAGTGACAATCATGTCACATATATCAAATAAGCATGTTGCAATTATAGCGTGGATTCAAGGCATGATATTGATCAAAGAACACGAGAGAAACAATTAATATAGTAATTAATTCATGATTTAAAATGATTTATGATTTTTCAAGTAATTATGCAAACAATATATTTGATGACGTATAGACTCTCCCACCTCGCCTATACGTCATTCACATGCATTTCACATAACAATTAATTTAAGGGTTCTATTCCCTCAAGTCAAGGTTAACCACGATACTTACCTCGCTTTGCAACCAAATTCAAGAATCCAATAAACTTTTGCCTCGCGAATTCGTGTCCGAAATCCTCAAATCTAGTCTTAAACAGTTCAATATACTCAATATAAAACGTAGGAATTAATTCCATATGAATTTACTAATTTTCCGAATTAAAATTTAAAATCTATCTAAAAAATCATCAGTGGGACCCACATCTCGAACCTTGGTAAGACTTATGAATTCCGAATACCCGTTCCGAGACGAGTCCAACCATACAAAAATTATCAAATTCCGATGTCAAATGGACCTTCAAATCTTAAATTTTTATTTTTGGAAAGTTTTACAAAAATTCCAATTTCTCCCATCTAAATCCGAAATAAATGATGAATCTAGACTTAGTTTTATGAAATATAATCACTATATGATAAAGAACACTTACCCAGTTCGAAATCATGAAAAACACCTTTAAAATCGCTCCTAAACCGAGGTCTAATTGAGGGTTTGTGAAAAATGGAAAAAATCCCATTTTGGTTCTGTTTTAAGGTCTAGGCGTCAGGCCTTCTTCGCGTTCGCGAAGGGCTTGTCGCGTTCGCGATGAGTAGCAGCCCAAGTGGCTTTTGCGTTCATGAGTCCTCCTTCGCGTTCATGAAGGCTTCTCCCTCCTGGACTTCGCGTTCGCGAGCCAATGCTCGCGTTCACGTAGAAGAACGACTGACCCTTTCCCCCAGGTCCCTAAAGCTTCGCGTTCGCGAGAAGCTGGTCGCGTTCGCAAAGGGTAAGTCCCCCATTATTTCGCGTTCGCGACCCAGATACCGTGTTCGTGATTAAGAAACTCACCCTGCCCTAGTTTACTCTTCGCGTTCGTGAGAGTACCTTCGCGAACGCGAAGAAGAACAGACCAGATATGAGCTGAAGCCAAAAACCAGATTTTTCTAAGTTTCAAAACACCCGTAGCCTATCCGAAACTCGCCCGAGCCCTTGGGGCTCCAAACCAATTATGCACACAAGTCCAAAAACCTCATAAGAACTCGCTCGCGCGAACAAAACACCAAAATAATGCCTAAAACTACGAATCGGCCACCAAATCAAATGAAATTTTTAAGAAAACTTTAAAACTTCTATTTTCACAACCGAACGTCCG
>AWOL01S0104587.1:15554-29556 GCA_000715115.1 Nicotiana otophora | reverse complement strand
CCAGCTGGGCAGGGTCAAACTCGCTTCTGCGGCTCGAAGGCCACTTCTACGGTGCCACACCTATGGCCCAAAGTGCGCAGGTGCGATTGCACTAGGCACATCAGGGGTTCAGCAATGCACATGTCCAAAATTGTTCCAGATTCAATATGAAGCACACCCAAGTCCACCGGGACCCCGTTCAAATATACCAACATGTTCCAAAATACATAATAGACCTAATCGAGGTCAAACACTACATCAAACAACATCAATTCTACGAATTGCAACCCAATTCAAGCCTATTGAAACTATGAACTTCTGAATTCCAAAACTAATGTTGATTCATACCAAAACAACTCCGATTGTCCTCAAATTTTGGATACAAGTCATAAATGACAAGACATGCCTATTCTAACTTTCAGAATCGAAGTCTGACCCTGATATCAATAAAGTCAACTCCCGATCAAACTTCTCAACCTTCCAAACCATTAACTTTCTAACTTCCACCGATTCAAGCCAAAATGACATACGGACCTCCAAATAAATATTCGGACACGCTTCTAAGTCCAAAATTACCGTGCGAAGCTATTGGAACAGTCAAAACTCCATTCCTTAGTCGCTTACATAAAATCCAAACTACGCTCAACTCTTTCAACTTAAGCCGCCAACTTAGGGACTATGTGTCCCATATCACTCCGAAACTCACCCGAACCAAAACCAAACATGCCTGGCAAATCACGTAATCATAATACAAATAAAGTAGGCAATAAATAGGGGATTGAGGCTAAAATACTCAATATAACTGGCCGGGTCGTTACATCATCCCCTTCTTTAAACAAATATTCGTCCTCGAATGAGTATAAAGACATACCTGAAGTGATGAAAAGATGAGGATAACGGTTATACATATCATGCTCGATCTCCCATGTTTCCTCCTTGACTGGTTGACCCCTCTACTGAAGCAATGTTTTTCGACCTCATCTTTCAGACCTGCCTATCCAAAATGGCTACCAACTCCTTAACATAAGACAATTCCTTGTCCAGCTGGACTGAGCTGAAAGCCAACACATGTGACAGATCACCGTGATACCTCCGAAGCGTATAAACATGGAATATTGGATGAACTGCAGCTAGACTAGGTGGTAGTGCAAGCTCATAAGCCACCTCACCATCCTCTCAAGAATCTCAAAAGGTCCGATATACCTAGGGCTCAACTTGCCCTTCTTCCTGAACCTCATAACACCCTTCATAGACGAAACCCGTAGCAAGACCCGCTCCCCAACCATGAATGTAACTTCACAAACCTTCTGATTTGCACAACTCTTCTGTCTAGATTGGGTTGTGCGAAGCCTATCTTAAATCAATTTAACCTTTTTCAAAGCATCCTGAACCAGGTCAATACCCAATAACTTAGAGTTTCCCGGCTCAAACCAACCCACCAGAGACTGTAACCACCTCCTATATAAAACCTTATACGGAGCCATTTGAATGCTTGATTGGTAGCTTCTGTTGTAGGCAAACTCCGCAAGCGGCAAGAACTGATCCCAACAACCCCCGAACTCCATCACATAGGCATGAAGCATATCTTCCAATATCTGAATAGTAGGCTCGGACTATCCGTCCGTCTGAGGGTGGAATGCTCTAATCCACTCAATTCGTGCGCCCAACTCACATTGTACGGCCTTCCAGAATTGTGATGTAAACTGCGTACCCCGGTCAAAGATGATGGATATCAGCACACCATGAAGTCGTAGCCAGCTGCTTTGAAGAATAAGTAGTCACCACTGGAATGAAATAAGCCGACGTGGTCAACCTACCCACAATAATCCATACTGCATCAAACATCTTCTGAGTCTGTGTGAGCCCAACAACAAAATCCATGGTAACCAGCTCACATTTCCACTCGGGAGTCTCTAGCGTCTGAAGCAATCCACCTGGCCGTTGATGCTCATACTTCACCTGTGATGTTCGGATTAAAAATGCATATATTTAACCATTGTTGCCTCATATTATAGTACTTGTAATCCTCTTTTGAGTATTAATTATATTATTTTGTACTAAATATTATATTTTAATTGTGTAGGAATAAAGCGGTATAAAGATGAAAAGNATTCTACGAATTGCAACCCAATTCAAGCCTATTGAAACTATGAACTTCTGAATTCCAAAACTAATGTTGATTCATACCAAAACAACTCCGATTGTCCTCAAATTTTGGACACAAGTCATAAATGACAAGACAGGCCTATTCTAACTTTCGGAATCGAAGTCTGACCCTGATATCAATAAAGTCAACTCCCGGTCAAACTTCTCAACCTTCTAAACCATTAACTTTCTAACTTCCACCGATTCAAGCCAAAATGACATACGGACCTCCAAATAAATATTCGGACACGCTTCTAAGTCCAAAATTACCGTGCGAAGCTATTGGAATGGTCAAAACTCCATTCCTTAGTCGCTTACATAAAATCCAAATTACGCTCAACTCTTTCAACTTAAGCCGCCAACTTAGGGACTATGTGTCCCATATCACTCCGAAACTCACCCGAACCAAAACCAAACATACCTGGCAAATCACGTAATCATAATACAAATAAAGCAGGCAATAAATAGTGGATTGAGGCTAAAATACTCAATATAACTGGTCGGGTCGTTACATCCTCCCCTTCTTTAAACAAATATTCGTCCTCGAATGAGTATAGAGACATACCTGAAGTGATGAAAAGATGAGGATAACGGTTATACATATCATGCTCGGTCTCCCATGTTTCCTCCTTGACTGGTTGACCCCTCTACTGAAGCAATGTTTTTCGACCTCATCTTTCAGACCTGCCTATCCAAAATGGCTACCAACTCCTTAACATAAGACAATTCCTTGTCCAGCTGGACTGAGCTGAAAGCCAACACATGTGACAGATCACCGTGATACTTCCGAAGCGTATAAACATGGAATACNAAGAAGGATTGCAAAACGTTACTGATTTCTGCGCCAGGGCTAGCGCTAGGCGTTGGTCTGGATGTTGCGGGTGGGATTTATCATATTTCATCCGGGACAAGGTTATTTCGGTCCTACACGGCCCTAACTTGGAGGAGGAAAACATTTTTGAGAGGAAATATTGACCAAGGGAGAGCACAGAGCCGCCGTGGAGGCCGGGTTTTATCTTTTTTTCCACCAAACTTAGTAATGTTTATGTTTCTTTGTATGATTTGTTATTTGGCTACCATGTCTATGTGGAGCTAAACTTCACATTCTAGGGTAGTGGTTCTTTTATGACTATTGTTATTGGATATTGATTTTGATTTCTTGAGTTATCATATTGGTTTATTTATTCAATCATGTGCTTAATTATTTGATTGCTTGATCACCAAATAAATACTATCTACAAATCTAAAATTGAACTCGAAAGTGGGAATTCTAGATTGCATAAATGATTGAGTAGAGCAAGTTCTTGAACCTAGGCATCGGGGAATGGATTCGCGATTAGGATAGACATATACCTAATTAACTTGCTTGGTTGATGTACATGAATTATAATGCGTTCTCGTTAGTTCTAATTCCATAGACATATAGGCATTAGGTTAGCTTGAATAGGCGAGTAAGAACTCGACAGATTCTTGTGAGCGATACTAACCCTGTCAACCAATAAGCTAGATAAATTAGTTAGTCAATTTAATTGAAGAATACAATAGGAATGTTAGATAGCATATAACCCTAGATTGTTTTTATAACACAAATAACATAAAAATCTGCTCTTCCTCTATTCAAAGATAGTCTAATTTAGTTAATAGTAATCCCAAGTCCTCGTTGGTTCGACATCCGACTCTTAGTCACTTTATTACTTGACGACCGCGTATATTTGCATGTGTGTTTGGCCGCAACAAATTTTTGGCGTCGTTGCCGGGGACTTGGAATTGGCTTATTTTCTATATTAGACTTTTACTTTTATCTTTACAAGTTTTTTTCCTTTTTGTAAATATTTTTATTTTTATAACATTTTGATCTTTCTCTTACTGTGTTTCTAGTTCTCTCAACATGGCATCTTGGGATGAAATATCCCGAGGTAAGGTTATTGATGAAGACGCTTAGTTGACGGAAGACTTTTATGGCCCGTATTTTTGGTCTTGTCGTGACCTGAACTATGGGAGGTCTGAATTTGATATGGAAGTAAGGGTTTGTATTGGGACGAATATTCTCGATTAAGGGAATATACGAAACGACATTGTCTTTTAACAACATTAGTGAATGATTGGTCTAAGGAGAGAGTTGAGCTTGCACATAAAATTGACAATTTTGGCTTGGATGTGCATAACTTGGATGCAGATTTGAGTGCAAAGGTTGATACATGTAACGCCCAACAATTTAATAATGAGTTGTGTGAAGTTGAAAATAATCTTCTAGACCAAATTGAGGAGCAAAAATAAGAATACCAATTATTAGACCATTTTTTTCTTGATGATGCCAATATTGAGAAGAGTACTCTAGAGTCATATGAGGGAGTAAATAACATTACTTTTGGATAATCGAGTGTGTGTATATACGAGGATGTAAATAGTAGTACAATTCATGAGTTAAGGCGCATTAGACCTCATTCCAATTATTTTTTCACATTGGGTGTAGATAGTAAGATAGTAATCGAGCCATCTGAGCCAATGGGGGAGTCAAAAAGTGTGGATGAGAGTGCCTATATTCTTGAATTTGTCATGCCAAAAAGCAAAAATTATATTCCTTATCTCAAGGTCGAGAAGTGTAGAGTAAAAAATTTATTACTTGGCCTAGTTGTCTTTGTAGCCTCACCACTGGAGCATAGCCGCAGACTGAATGTCATGTTAGGGGTACAATTAATAAGTTCAAGGTGGAGGAAAACGTGGTTCACGTCGTGCTGCGACGTTAAATTAGGCGCTTGTTGGGAGGCAACCCAGCTTTGCTGCTTTCTTTTATTTGTGTTGATTTTGTTTTTATTATATTATTTTTGTAGTATTTATTTTTATGTTGTAGCATTATGAGCATAGGAAGAAAAGCCATAGGAAGTATGTAAAAGCAAGCCAGATGATTGGAACTAGTGTGTGGTGTCCGCACAAAGAACTATCCGTGGGAGAAGTCTAAGTAACCCGTGAGCTGCTATTGCTTCGGCCTTTGGCCTTTCAGGGAGTTTCTTGTCTACCCTCGTTATTATTTCTGCTTTATTTGTGCATTGGGGGATACTGAACTCTTTTAAGTGTGGGGTGGGAGAATTCCTTTAGATCATCAGTAGTATTATATTAGTATGTTAATTTCTTATTTTTTTCAGTTTCGTATGTTTTTTTTATAGTAGTGTAGTATTTTAGGTGATTAATTTTAAAATTAAAAAAACAACTAAAAATATTTAAAGATATAGGACTTTTCCTGACGATGAATCTCCTAGACAGTTTTCTTGAGGGATTAAAGTCTAGCAAAAAAATTGAAAAATAAAAAAAATAATACAAAAGTATGTATTTTTATTTTTTAGGTAGTAATAATCCCCTGTGGTATTTTGAACCGGGTAGTAATATTTTATTTATAGACTAGGTTAGACTTTAGGGAATAAATGGAAGAAAGATAACATTCCTAAGCGCCCTTGACTTGTTTGATAGTAGCATATTTAGGCTTTGGCATGTGTAGTATCTTCTCTATATTTTAAAATTGTCTATGATGCATGTACAGGCTGGATAACATGTTATTGACGCCTATGTCTCATTTACTTTACTTATGTTCACTTTGTGCTTAATGCTTAATATCCCGTGGCTCCGTGAATACTTGCATTTGTTGAGAGTTGGAATGAGACCATTCTTAGTGAGTCATATGCCATGTGTGGTAAGGTTTTTGTGTAGTCTATGTATTGTACTTGAGTCTAGAACTTGCCCGATATGTGAGTTGAAGCGAAATATTAGGTGATGCTCGATTTGAAAAATGATTTTAGGCCTTGTTTGATCTTCTTGAGCTTAGTGCTTATCACAAATAAAATATATCCCTAGTTAGCCCTTTTGAGTCTATAGACTTTTATTTGGCACCCACATTACGAGCCTATACCCCTTTTATTCTTAATTGATATTTTTTTGATCCTTTTACCTCTTAAAGCACTTTAATTGTGAAATGAGCGCTAAAAGAAGTAAGAAGGGACTAAGTGTGGGGTGGCTTTTGAGTGGAACCAATAAAAGAAAGAAGGGCACACTTGTTTTGTAAAATAATACACCACTACCGAATATTGAAAAAGGAAAGAAGAAAAATCTTGAGAAAAAAAAGAAAAAACAAATGTAGATAAATAAATATCTTGTTTTTGCTAGTGGAGTGTGAATGACGATAATGCTTAAAGAAAAACGGGTTTATGTTTTTGGGTGATATTGTTTGTGAAGTTGAAGTTGGATTGAGAAAATTTGCGCTTAAGTTATTTGGTGATGTGTTAAAGTGCTTAGGAGGGTGGAACCACTATTCCTAAATATATCATACTCGTCCTTTATCCAACATTACAATACAAAAAGTCCTAATTGATTTTAGATCAAGCGAGCTTATATTAGTAGAGATTTATATTAAAGGCAAGCCTATGGTACCAATTTCATGCATGTGACTTCTTTATGAGAGTGAGAGATTTTTTTATATACAAGTGAGTCCTTCAACTATATTTGATCATGAGATTTGGATGTGTGGATTCAACTTACTGTCTTTGCTTTTGTTATGAGGGCACATGGTTTCTTGAGGGATAGGTAATGTTATTAGACTTTTGTATGATGTTAGGTGTTCAAGCCATGAGTTCATTGTGATATTGAGTCGGTTTTTGAGGCTAGAATTGTTATGAACATGTTATCTTTATTGTGAATATTATTGAAGAATGGAATAAGTAAAGGAAAGTGTAAGTGATTGCATATGCTATAGTTTAATTGTTGCCATCAACCATGGTCATTGGTGTAGTGTGCTTCAAATGTGTAAATATGAAGTGCTCAAGAATAGTGTGAATTGTAGGTTGACTCGAGGACGAGCAAGAGTTTAAGTGTGGGGTGTTGATGTTCTGCTTAAAAATGCATATATTTAACCATTGTTGCCTCACATTCTAGTAATTTTAATTGTCTTTTTAGTATTAATTATTTTATTTTGTGATTATATTTTAACTATGTAGGAATAAAGCGATGTGAAAATAAAAAGATTTGGAGAAAAATTAAATAAAACGCGAAAGAAAAAAAGAAAATTAACAAAATAAAAAAAGGGGCACACCCTTTAGGTTTTGTTCCCCCAAATGGAAGACAAAAGAGTAAGCTATGGAATGCAAAGCAAAACGCAGCAAAGAAGGATTGCAAAACGTTACTGGTTTCCGTGCCAAGGCCAGCATTAGGCAGTGGTCTGGACGTTAGGGGCGGGATTTATCCTATTTCGCCTAGGACAAGGTTATTTTGGTCCTACACGGCCCCAACATGAATAAAAGGGGTTCTAAACCTATTTTGGAGGGGCAGAACATTGCAAATAGGAACTTTTGACCAAGGAAGAGCACAGAGCCGCCATGGAGGCCGAGTTTCATCTTTTCTTCCACCAAACTCAGTAATATTTTATGTTTCTTTGTATGATTTGTTGTTTGGCTACCATGTCTATGTGGATCTAAACTTCATGTTCTAGGGTTGTAGTTCTTTCATGAGTATTGTTATTCGGATATTGATTTTGTTTTCTTGATTTATCATATTGGTTTATTTATTCGATCATATGCTTGATCATCAAATAAATACTATCTACGAATCTAGAATTAAACTCGAAAGTGGGAATTCTAGATTGTATATAGGATTGAGTAGAGCAAGTTCTTGATCCTCGGCATTGGGGAATGGATTCGGAGTTAGGATAGACATACCTAATTGCCTTGTTTGGTTGATGTACAGGAATTATAAATGCCTTCTCGTTCGTTCTAATTCCATAGACATATAGGCATTAGGTTAGATTGAATAGGCGAGTAAGAACTCGACAGATGCTTGTGAGCGATACTAACCCTGTCAACCAATAAGCTAGATAAATTAGTTAGTTAATTTAATTGAAAAATACAACAGGAATGTTAGATAGAACATAACCCTAGATTGTTTTCATAACATTGATAACATAAACATCTGCTCGTCCTCTATTCAAAGTTCATTATGTGTTTTTCTTTATTTTAATTAGTTTAAAATCAAATACTTCTAGTTTTAATTCTTGTTTAGATAATTAGGATTGTCTAATTTAGTTAATAGTTAATCACAAGTCTTTGTGGATTCGACATCTGACTCTTATTCACTTTATTACTTGACGATCGTATATACTTGCGTGTGCATTTGGCCGAAACAACCTACTAACAATTTAGGCACCGAGCTACATACTCCACTATGTATTTCTTCATCCTCCTCTACCAATAGTGTTACCTCAAGTCCTGATACATCTTAGCGGCACCCGGATGAATGGAGTATCCCGAAATATGGGCCTCTTAAAGAATCAGCTCATGTAAACCATCTACATTGGGTACACATAGCCGGCCATCCATCCGTAACACACCGCTATCCCCAATAGTGACCTCCTTGGCATCTCCATGCAGAACCATGTCCTTGAGGACAGGCAAATAGGGGTCATCATACTGACGCTCTCTAATACGATCATATAGAGAAGACCGAGAAACCACTCAAGCCAAAACTCGACTCGGCTCCGAAACATCCAATTTAACAAATTGGTTAGCCAAGGCATGAACATCCAATGTTAATGGCCTCTCCGCTTCTAGTAGATACGCTAAACTTCCCAAGCTCTATGCCTTACGACTCAAGGCATCGGCCACCACATTTGCCATCCCGAGATGATATAGAATGGTGATATAATAGTCCTTAAGAAACTCTAACCACCTCCGCTGCCGCATGTTAAGTTCCTTCTGTTTGAACAGATGTTGTAGACTTCGGTGGTCAATATAGACCTGACAAGGGACATCGTACAAATAGTGCCGCCAAATCTTTAAGGTATGAACAATAGCTGCTAACTCAAGGTCGTAGACAATATAATTCTTCTCATGTACCTTCAATTGTCTAGATGCGTAGGCAATCACCCTACTGTCTTGCATCAACACCACACCGAGGCCAACTCGTGATGTATTACAATACACAGTGTAAGACCCCGAACCCGAATGCAATACCAACACTGGGGCTGTAGTCAAAGCAGTCTTGAGATTTTAAAAGTTCTCCTCGCACTCCTCGGTCCATCGTAACGGAGCACCCTTCTGGTCAATCTGGTCATACGTGCATCAATAGATGAGTAACCCTTTATGAAACGAAAGTAATACCCCGCCAAACCTAGAAAACTCCGGATCTCAGTAGCTGAAGACGGTTTAGGACAACTCTGCATTTCTTCAATCTTCTTCGGATCTACCTTGATCCCCTCACTCGACACTACATGACCTACAAATACCACTGAAACAAGCCAAAATTCACACTTTGAAAATTTTTGCATACAACTTCTTTTTTCTCAAGGTCCGGAGCACAATACATAGGTGCTGCTCATGATCCTTCCGGGAGTACATCAAGATGTTTCCAATAAACACAATGACAAATTAGTTAAGATAGGGCTAGAATACACTATTCATCAAGTGCATGAATATTGTTGGGGCATTGGTCAGCCCAAATAACATCACAAGGAACTCATAATGACCATAACGAGTCCTGAAGGCAGTCTTCAAAATATTTGGATCCGAAATCATCAACTGATGATAGCCTGACGGCAAATCAATCATTGAGAACACTCTGGCACCCTGCAGCTTATTAAATAGGTCATCAATGCATGGAAATGGATACATGTTCTTCATTGTAACATTGTTCAAGTGTCGATAATCAATACACATGTGCATGGAACCATCCTTCTTCTTTACGAATAAGACCATAGCACCCCAAGGTGACACACTAGGCCAAAAGAAACCCTTATCAAGTAACTCTTGCAACTGTTCTTTTCACTCCTTCAACTCTGATAGGACCATACGATATGGTGGAATAAAGATGAGTTGAGTGCCCGGCAACAAATCAATACCAAAATCGATATCTCTTTCGGGCGGCATGCCCAGAAGATTTGCCGGAAACACATCTGGATAGTCCATCACTATCCGAACTGACTATACAGTTGGAGTGTCAACACTGACATCCCTCAAAAAGACAAGATATGTATCACCCCCCCTCCAACCATTCGTTGTGCCATAAGGAAAGGCACCACACTGCTAGGAACATAATACAAAGTACCCTTCCACTCCAACCGTTGAAAACCTAGCATAACCATTGTCACCGTCTTGGCATGACAATCAATAATATCATGTTAAGGAGACAACTAGTCCATGCCCAAAATAACATCAAAATATACCATACCGAGCAACAATAGGTCAATTCTGGTCTCAACACTACCAAGAACAACTAAACACGACCGATACACATGGCCAACAACAATGGAATCTCCTACTAGCGTGGACACATAAACAGGAGAACTCAAGGAGTCACGAGATATACCCAAATATGGAGCAAAGTAAGATGATACATAGGAATAAGTGGAGCCTGGATCAAATAAGACTGATGCATCTCTATGACAAACCAGAACAATACCTGTGATAACTGAGCCAGATGAAACATCCTACATCCTAGTCGGTAGAGCATAACATCTTGCATGGCCCCCCTTCTAGAGAGAACCATAACTGCCTGACCTCCACCTCTGGTTGGATGTCCAGGTAGAGTGGAAACTTGTGTGGTAACCATGGCGTAAGAAGCCAGAGGACCCTATGGAATACGTGGAGCCTAAGTGGTATGTGGAGGTGCCCTCCTGAGTCTGGGGCAGTCCCTCGCCATATGACGAGTGTCACCATACTCAAAACAATCTCTCGGAGGATGTGGCTGCTGAAACTGGCTTGGGCCTAGTGGCTGGACTGACCACTGAATGCACCCCGTGCAGGAGGTGCACTCGACAGTGGCGGATCATAATGGGCAACCTGAGACCTGGGAGTAACCGGAATACCACTGGAAGTTGGAAGTGCTGAATGAATGGGACAGATCACAAAGCCTCTACCATGACGGGTTGCAACTAGGGCACGAGAACCACTATATGTTCCAGAATCTCGAGGCCTCTTGGCCTCCCTGTGCTCTCTCTCCCGGCCCCATATGCCCTCCAATCTCCGAGCGATCTCTACCACTTGCTGGTATGGAGTATCAATCTCCAACTCTTGTGCCATACTGGATCTAATATCATAGTTTAGCCCCTTGATAAATCAACGAACTCGCTCTCTAATTATGGATTCTAAGGCTGGTGCATGTAATTGACAACTCGTTGAACCTGACAACATACTCCAATATGGTCATAGCACCCTGGTGTAATTGCTCAAACTCCGCGTGCCAAGAATCCCAAAGGCTCTGGGGAACAAACTCTCTCACGAACATCTCAGAAAACCAAGCCCATGTGAGTGAAGCTACCTCGGTAGGGCTACCCAACTCGTACGCTCGCCACCATTAATAAGCCACTCCTTTAATCTAGAATGCAGTGAAAGCAACCCCACTCGACTCCACAATACTAATGGTACGAAGGATACGGTGGCACTCTTTAAGAAAACCTTGTGCGTCCTCTATAGCTAGGCCGCTGAATGTAGGAGGATGGTACTTCTTGTACCTCTCGAGCCTAAGTTTCTCCTCCTCAGATGTTGCATCCCTAACCTTAGGCTGAATTAGGACAACCAGCTGCACTAGTATGACCTCTAGAACCAGGTCAACCTGGACCCGCTGCTTTGGGGTACGGGCTGCGGGAGTCTCCGCTCCTCCATCAGCTTGGATGTGGCCAGTGCAAGTGGGATCAACCCTACGTGAGCTAGATTACCAAACATGATGAAGAACTGGGCGAGGGTCTCCTAAAGTGCAGGGGAAGTAACAGGCATCTCAGGTCCCTGCCCCCCAACTAGAGCTATTGGTGGCTTCTTTGTAGTAGCTCAGGCAGGTGCTTTGGCTGCACCACATACCCGTCCTCGGCCTCTGCCCTGGCCCCGACCTCTCGCGGCTCTAGCAGGGGTGTGGGTGTGTTCATATCGATCCACGAGGCTCTACTAAATCTGCTTGTGACTCATAACACCTATGAACCTAGAGCTCTGCTAGCAACTTATCACGACCCCAATTCCCCTCTGTAGGATGTCGTGATGGAATCTGGTCTTTAATACTAGGTAAGCCAAACATACATGCATAATATAACTGAAATAATGATAAAATTCCAAATGCTCAGCAACTATTATAAAAGAAACATTTTGCAACTCAAAATAAACAAACTTCCCAAAATCTAGTGATAACAAGTCACAAGCTCTACGAATAAGTATTGGTCATTTCTATACAACAGTGTCTATAAAGGAAAATAAAATGAAGTAGGCTAGATAGAGGGTGACTCTGAGGCCTGCGGACACCGGCAGGTATACCTTGAAGTCTCCAAAATTGAACTCGTCTCACTGGTACCTACACTAGTACGAGGTACCTGGATCTGTACAAAAAGATATGTAGAAGCATAGAATAAGTACACCGCAACGGTACCCATTAAGTGCCAAGCCTAACCTCGGTAGAGTAGTGACGAGGTCAGGTCAAAGCCCTACTGGAACAAATAAGAAATTGAACCGATATACAACAGTGTAATTAGGATAGCAATGGAAATGAATCAATAAGGAAATATACCAAGATTAGATACACTGAACTAAGGCAAATAGTGCATCACGGAAGGAAACAAGGAATGACATGCCAAGGAAAACAAAGCAACCAAAAACAAGTGATGTAATAGAAAGTATGAACAAGAATCACTACCAAGGTACAGCCTCGTAGTCTCATATCACAAAACAATTCACAATTTTTCCTTATATCACCGCGGGAACCTTGCATTTAGTTTAGAAATTAGTTTTCCCGAAATAGCTTCCATGACAGACGGCAATTGGGGCACGGGCACCACTGTATATGCCAGAATCTCAAGGCCTCTTGGCCTCCCTTTCCTCTCTCTCCCGGGCCCACGTACCCTCCAATCTCCGAGCGATCTCCACTACCTGCTAGTATGGGATGTCAATCTCCAACTCTTGGGATATGCTAAATCCGATAGCAGAGTTGAGCCCCTCGATAAATCGATGAACTCGCTCCCTGATTGTAGCAACCAAGGCTGGTGCATGCTTGGACAAATCATTGCACCTGACTACATACTCTGATATGGTCATAGCACCCTGACGCAACTGCTCAAACTCTACATGCCATGCATCCCTAAGACTTTGGGGAACAAACTCCCTCATGAACATCTTTGAGAGCTAATCCCAGATGAGTGAAGCTACCTCGGCCGGGCTACCCAACTCATACACTCGTCACCACTGATAAGCCGCTCCCTTAAGCTGGAACCTAGTAAAAGCAACCCCACTCGACTCCACAATACCCATAGTATGAAGGTTACAATGGCACTCCTCAAGAAACCCCTGGGCATGCTCTGAAGCCAATCCATTTAAAGTAGGAGGGTGGTACTTCTTGTACCTCTCGAGCTTGAGCTTCTCCCCCTTAGAAGCTGCTACCCTAACCTCGGGCTGAACTAGGACAACCGGTTACAGTGGTATAGCCTCTGGGACCTGGTCGACTTTGCCCACTGCTCTAGGTTTGAGCTGCGGGCGTATGTGCTCCTCCCCCGGCCTGAGATGTGGCAAGAGTAAGTGGAATCAACCCGGCCTGAGCAAAAGTGCCAAACATGCTCAGAGACTGGGTGAGGGTCTCCTGAAGAGCATGGGTAGTAACTGGTGTCTCAGGTGCATCCTCTCCAACTGGAGCTACTGGCGGCTCCTCTGAAGCAACTCGTGCAAGTGCTTCGACTGCACAACGTGGCAGTTCTCAGCCCTGGCCTCTCATGGCTCTGGCAGGGGGCCCGGGTTTTTGATCATCAGATCCAGCTGTGCGTGTCCTCACCATATGTGAGAGAATAGAAAGACATAGATTTAGAATTTTGAAGTCAACAAATTCGCACGATAAGGAATCAAATAAGTGAAACATTACTTAACAGTTCCATAGCCTC
>AWOL01S0104587.1:0-12754 GCA_000715115.1 Nicotiana otophora | reverse complement strand
CTCTGAAGCAGCTCGTGCAAGTGCTTCGGCTGCACAACATGGCAGTTCTCAGCCCTGGCCTCTCATGGCTCTGGCAGGGGGCCCGGGTGTTTGATCATCAGATCCAGCTGTGCGTGTCCTCACCATATGTGAGAGAATAGAAAGACATAGATTTAGAATTTTGAAGTCAACAAATTTGCACGATAAGGAATCAAATAAGTGAAACATTACTTAACAGTTCCATAGCCTCTCGAAGATAAGTATAGAAGTCTCTGTACCGATCCGCGAGACTCTACTAAACTTGCTTGTGACTCATAATACCTATAGTTCTGATACCAATTTGTCACAACTCCAATTTACCTCCATAGGATGTCGTGACGACAATTATTCTCTAAGACTGGGTAAGCCTAACAGACATAAAGAAATAACTAAAATGATAAATATAAGTCTCAAAACTCAGCAACTATAATAAATAAACTTTGCGACTTAGTGTATACAATTCCCAAGACTCGATGAATACAAGTCACAAGCTCTAAATAAAAGTATTGCATGATCCTATACATCAATAGCTATAAAAGTGTAAGAAAAATAGAATAGTCAAGGTAGAGGGGGACTCTGAGGCTTGCGAATGCCGACAAGTATACCTTAAAGTCTCTGCAGCTAAACTCTCGCTAATTCTTGGGCTGGTAGGAGGTACTTGGATCTGCACAAAAAGATGTGCAGAAGCGTAGCATGAGTACACCACAACAGTACCCAATAAGTGCCAAGCCTAATCTTGGTAGAGTAGTGATGATGCCAGGTCAAAGCCCTACTGGAATAAATAAAAAGACTGAACAAGTGTTGTAATAATGACAACAATGAAATTGAAACAAAAAATAGCATATCAAGATTAGCTACACGGAACTACGAAATTAGTACAACACGGAGAAAACAAATAATAATATGCTAAGGATACAACAACCAAAGACAAGTGCAACAATGGAGAAATGCCAATAAGAGTCACTACTGAGGTACTGCCTCGTAGTCTCAAATCACAAGAATAAGTCACAATCTTTCCTTATATCACTGCAAGAGCCTTTACACTTAGTTTTGAAAATCATTTTCCCAAAATAGCATCCCGCGTTTTAGCCCACCTTATCATACTGCATGGCTTCTAGTAGTTCCCTTACTAGCCACGCGTATCAAGCCCACCTTATCTCACCTAATACATTTCAACCCCAAAACCTTATACCACCGCATATGTATTAATATCACAACGTCTCACAAATCACACCACAAGTGCCCATTATCACAACTTGACACAGAAACCAACAATAGCATATCACACTAGATCCAGAGGTCCTCCGCCTCCTCCTCCGCCAAGCGATCCCAAAGGAAACAAGAAATGGGAAGATGGATAATTTGTGTGGTATCAAAAAAGACAATGCTACCGTGGCAGAAAACGTTGAAACATCGGATGGTTGAAGTACTCCGGCACAGAATGAATTGGTCTTATGTCTGCAACAGAAAATCTTGGAACTACAATGCGAACTTAAGCAGGTCCGAAACTTGCCAAACCTTTCCCTCACTCTCAATGTCCCCGACATTAACCAGCAAAATCCGACTACCCAGAACAAGACACCACCTCAAAACACATAAAATCAAAACCCACCACCAAATCCTTCTGCACCATACCAGTATCACACACCTCCTCAGAACCTTAATCCTCCACCAGTACAACCTCCTCAACAACTCCCTCATCATCCAGCTCAATACCCACAAAC
This sequence comes from Nicotiana otophora, assembly GCA_000715115.1. NCBI lineage: Eukaryota > Viridiplantae > Streptophyta > Magnoliopsida > Solanales > Solanaceae > Nicotiana > Nicotiana otophora. The sequence goes on along the minus strand of AWOL01S0104587.1, from coordinate 11,012 downwards.
CACTACTTATCACACTCCCCAAAATGCACCACAACCTACTCCTGATCCCCAAAGCTCAACCAATGACCACCCTTATACCCATGTTCCCGGAGTCCACCAAAGTAATCCGATATATGTGGAAACTTTACCCCATACTCCGCAACAAGCCCTATACATACCGAATCGACCAAAAACGACCTGCTCATTAAGAACATAGCGGAGGAACTCAAGAAACTCACTGGTAGAGTTCAGAATGTTGAAGTCAGAAAAGGCGTTGAAGGTCTAAACTATGAGGACATATGTATTCAGTCGGATGTAGAACTGCTGGAGGGTTACAAACCTCCCAAGTATGCTACTCGTTGGAGATCAAAAGCTGAAAAAGTAAGGCCAGCACTTGAAGAAGAACAAAAGAATAAGTACTTCATCAGAGCTCAAAACCCACAGTATTATTAAAGGTTAATGGTTATTGAAATCACAAATTCTCCGACATCATTAAGCTAGGAGAAAGAATAGAAGAAGGGATTATAAGTGGGATGGTAACCAACTTCTAGGCGATGTATGCCACGAACAAAGCTTTTCAATCGGGAGGTATTTCGAAAAAGAAAGAAGCAGGTGCCGTAATGGTAGCCCAGGGTCCCAAGTCTCCTCTCACATACATAACACCTCCACCACATACCAACCCTCACCCTCAAATACCAACAACTTGCTACCACCTATCATGCCTATAATTCTCAACCTGCATATTACCACTCTCCACCACCCGCCCGCCAAAACTACTAAAAACCACGACCAATATTTGATCGAAGACCACCTAGACAATACACCCCAATTGCCGAACCCATAGACCAAATGTACGAGAGAGGTTGAAGGTTGCTGGTTTATGTCACTCCCATTCCTGCCATTGGTATGGATAATGCTTCCCAGTAGATCAACCCCAACAAGACATATGCCTATCATTCAGGCATGAAGGGTCATACCATTGATACGTGCCGCATATTAAAAGATAAAATTAAGACATTGATCGACACTACGGTCATACAGGCAAAGGAAGTTGCACCAAATGTTCGTAACAATCCCCTCCCGGATCACATAGGTGAGGGAGTGAATGTGATAGAGACATATGAAGAATAGGACTCTGAGGGGTCAATAGTACTTATTCGAGAGGGAGATGCTCCTAAAACGTCTCCAGTCACCCTCACGCCGGTTGTGGTCCAAACCCATGCACCGTTTAAAGTTGAGGTATCTACACCCTTCACCGTGATGGTAGATCCCACACCATCCTACCAGTCTGATACCATCCCATGGGACTATGTTGCGGAATCAAGGAGAAAATGAAAAGAAAAAATAGAGGAAACAGGGGTAGCACAAGGTATGACTAGAACTGGTCGAGTTTACACACTTGAGAACCTAGGAGGAACAAGTAAGGAAGCTGCATCTAAGCCGCCTATTGTCGAGGCTGGCAATGATGATCTTTTGAGGAAGGTGCAAGCAAGAGAGTACTCTATCGTTGAACATTTAAACAAAATTACCGCTTAGATATCCATCTTGTCACTGCTGAAAACTCAGACACACACAGGAATGCTTTGATGAAGTTGTTGAGTGAAGCTTATGTGTCCACCAACATCACTAGTGGGGAGATGGCTAACATGGTCGGACAGGTATTGGAGAGTCACAGAATCACCTTTTATGAAGATGAATTACCACCAGAAGTATTGAGTCACAACATGGCATTACATATCACAGTGCGATTTGAGGATAAGTTCATCACCAGGGTCCTGGTAGATGGGGGTTCAAGTCTCAACATATGCCCATTGACTACTCTGAAGAGATTAGGTAAAGGCCTGCACGAGATACAGATGGGAAGCATGAATGTGAAAGTATTTGATGGATCTCAGAGAGCTACCATTGGAGAGATCAACCTCAGTCTGCAGATGGGCCAGACTTGGTTTGATGTCGAGTTTCAGGTGTTGGATATATCTGCTACTTACAACTTATTATTGGGACGACCATGGATATATGTTGCTGGTGCAGTGGCTTCAACCCTGCATCATGCTGTGAAATTTGAGTGGAATCATCAAGAGGTGATCATTCACGGAGATGGAAGTAACCCCATGTATACCAATCAGACTGTTCCAGTCATCGAAAATAGAAAGAAGTTGGGTGGAGAAACATACCATTGCATTGATCGAGTCAACGCAATTAAAAAGGATCGATGATGGAGCAATAAGATATAAAGAATACTGTTATGGATAGGGTATGAACCCGGCAAGGGTCTGGGCAACAATCTCTAAGGGATCATCAAACACGTACAACTACAGCGTCATGGCATGACTTTTGGACACGAATATGAATACATATGGCAGGAGTACCAGGATTGGTCACCACCATGGAGTAGTCCTTATTATCTACTAGAACAACCGGTACCACCTCTGCACCAGACATTCCATCAAGCTGATATGATGTGGGGATCCGAGGAAGATGAAGTTTTAGCGGTCATAAGGAAGTTGTTTCTAGACGAAGAGGATATGGACTACAGTGTAATAGTTGAGGAGTAGGAAGAGGAGGAGGAAGACCTTACTACTCCGACCGTGGAGAAAGGAGTTGTTCTCAAGAACTGGACTACTGTATCATACCGGGTCCGTCGAGTTCCTGGGTAGCCTAGAAAATTTAGCATGAATTACTTTTAAAATAAAATAGTTTTGAGCATTTGAGACATTTTTTAGTAATTTGTTTGCAAATAATTGCTCAAGTCATCGAGCCGTACTTGTTGACGTTTTAAGACTTTATTAATGCATTACTGCTTTTCGTATTTATTATTATTCTTTATATTTTCTTTTTCAGTATTATTGTTACTTATCCCGATGAACCTACGACTGTGACATGTATTGAGACAACGCGACATAAGGATATTGATTCAGAGGATCTGTAAGATGATATAATACGTGAGGAAATCATCAGAGAAGTAGAAAACGTTGAAAACAAACCAAAGTCTAATTTGGAGGAAACTGAGATCGTTAACTTAGGGAATTCTGAAACGGTCAAGGAAACATGTATAAGCATTCATCTATCACCATCAGAGAAGGAAAAGTACATCACATTCCTAACAGAATATGAAGATATCTTTGCATGGTCCTATGACGATATGATTGGTTTGAGCAAATCTATAGTGGCTCACAAGCTACCCACTAATCCTATGTATCCTCCGGTAAAGCAAAAGCTCAGAAAGTTCAAGCCGGATATGAGTTTGAAGATAAAAGAGGAGGTTACCAAGCAGATCAAAGACAAGGTTCTTAGAGTGGTCGAGTACCCGACTTGGTTGGCCAACATTGTGCCAATTCCGAAGAAAGATGGGAAAGTTAGAGTATGTGTTGATTACCGAGATCTAAACAGAGCAAGTCCCAAAGATGATTTCACGTTGCCCAATATACACATACTGATTGACAATTGTGCCAATCATGAACTCCAATCCTTTGTGGATTGTTTCTTAGGATACCATCAGATCTGGATGGATGAAGAGGATTTTGAAAAAATGTCCTTCATCATACCGTGGGGGATATACTGTTACAAAATGATGTTGTTTTGTTTCAAGAACGCTAGAGCCACCTTCATGAGAGCCATGATAACCATCTTCCACTACAGGATACACAAAGAAATAGAGGTCTACATGGATGACGTTATCATTAAATCTAAAAGGAGTTCAGATCATATAGCATACTTGAAGAAGTTTTACGACGGGCTTAGAAAATACTATTTGAAGTTGAATCCTGCAAAATGTGCCTTCGGAGTCCCTGCGGGAAAATTGTTAAGATTCATCGTCAACGCCGAGGGATTGAGTTGGACCGATCAAAGGTCAAAGCTATCCAAGACCTACCACCTTTATAGAATAAGAAAGATGTGATGAGCTTTTTAGGGTGTCTCAATTACATCAGTCGCTTCATAGCACAATCAACTGTGATATGTGAACCAATCTTCAGGATGTTGAGGAAAGATGTTGTAACAAGTTGGACTGAAAAATGCCAGAAAGCCTTCGACAAAATCAAGGAGTATTTATCTAAACCACCTATTCTGGTCCAACCAGAACCAGGAAGGCCTCTGATGCTTTATTTGTCCGTATTGGATGGAGCTTTTGGTTGTGTTTTGGGACAACATGATGAAACTGGAAGAAAGGAGCACGAGATATATTATCTGAGCAAGAAATTTATGCCTTACGAAGCCCGGTACTCTTTGCTAGAATGCACCTGCTGTGCTCTGACGTGGATAACCTAGAAATTGAGGCACTATTTCTGTGCATACACTACATATCTCATATCAAGGATGGATCCGCTAAAATACNGAAAGATGCTGCACCAAGTTGGACTGATGAATGACAGAAAGCCTTCGACAAAATCAAGGAGTATTTATCTAAACCACCTGTTTTGGTCCCAACAGAACCAGGAAGGCCTCTGATGCTTTATTTGTCCGTATTGGATGGAGCTTTTGGTTGTGTTTTGGGACAACATGATGAAACTGGAAGAAAGGAGCACGAGATATATTATCTGAGCAAGAAATTTATGCCTTACGAAGCCCGGTACTCTTTGCTAGAATGCACCTGCTGTGCTCTGACGTGGATAACCTAGAAATTGAGGCACTATTTCTGTGCATACACTACATATCTCATATCAAGGATGGATCCGCTAAAATACATCTTTCAGAAACCCATGCCTACGGGTAAGTTAGAAAAGTGGAAAATATTGTTGAGTGAGTTTGACATTGTCTATGTAACTCAGAAGGCAGTCAAAGGGCAAGCATTGGCAGATCATCTGGTAGAAATTCCCGTAGACGGAGAATATGAACCATTGAAAACGTATTTTCCCGATGAGGAGGTATCATTTGTAGGAGAAGATATCACTGAGGTGTATGATGGTTGGAGAATATTCTTCGACGGAGCAAAAAACTTCAAAGGAGTAGGTATCAGGTCTGTCTTAGTATTAGAAACCGGCCAACACCATCCGGTATCAGCAAAACTCAAGTTTCCACGCACCAACAATATGGCAGAATATGAGGCTTGCATCTTGGGCTCAGGTAGGCCATTGACATGAATGTTCAGGAGTTGCTGGTAATCGGATATTTAGATCTTTTGGTGAAACAGGTTCTAGGGGAATGGTCTACAAAGAATAGCAAAATATTGTCATATTTACACTATGTACAAGAGCTCATTAAGAGGTTCACAAAGATAAAATTCAAACATGTTCCGAGAATTCAGAATGATTTTGCAGATACGTTAGCTACTTTGTCTTCCATGATACAGCACCTGAACAAGAATTTCATTGATCCTATCCCAATAGGGATGCATAAATAGCCTGCATATTGAGCTCATGTTGCAGAAGAGATTGATGGAAATCCATGGTTCCACGACATCAAGAAGTACCTGGAAAATGGAGAATACCCAGAGACTGCTACCCATACTCAAAAGCGCATGCTTCGAAGATTAGCCAACCATTTCTTTAAAACAGGGGGAATTCTATATAGAAAGACTCTTGACCCGGGGTTACTACGGTGTGTTGATGCCAAGGAGGTATCCAGATTTCTCGAGGAAATACATACCGGAACTTACGGATCACACATGAATGGTTTCACCTTAGCCAAGAAGATATTAAGAGCAGGGTATTTCTGGACGACTATGGAAACAAACTGCATCAAGTATGTTCAGAAGTGTCACCAATGCTAGATACATGGTGACATGATACGAGTACCACCCAGTGAACTCAACGCAACAAGTTTGCCCCGGCCTTTCTCCCCTTGGGGTATGGATACCATCGGCCCAATCGAACCCGCTGCTTCAAATGTGCATAGGTTCATTATGGTGGCCATAGACTACTTCACAAAATGGGTTGAAGTTGCATCTTATAAAGCTGTAACTAAGAAAGTTGTAGCGGATTTTGATCGGGACCGCATTGTTTGTCGATTTGGAGTACCAGAGTCAATCATTACTAACAATGCCACCAATCTCAACGGCTATTTGATGAAGGCCATGTGTGAAACATTCAATATCAAGCATAGGAACTCCACAACATACAAGCCGCAAATGAACGGAGCCGTAGAAGTCGCCAACAAGAACATCAAGAAGATATTGAGGAAACTAGTGGACAATTACAAACAATGGCATGAGAAGCTGCCATTTACTTTGCTTGGATATCGTACCACAGTTCGCACATCAACTGGGGCAACTCCCTACCTACTGGTTTATGGTACTGAAGCGGTTATTCATACCAAAGTAGAAATCCCTTCTCTAAGAATCATACAAGAAGCTGAGATCAGCGATGCAGAATGGGTACAGAGCCGCTATGAACAACTAGCTCTCATTGATGGGAAACTAATGAATGCGGTATGTCCCGGACAACTCTACCAGAACAGAATGACAAGGGCCTCCAACAAAAAGGTCAGGCCAAGGCATTTCACACCGGAACAATTGTTGCTAAAGAGAATTTTCCCGCATCAGGATGAATCCAAGGTGAAGTTCTCACCCAACTGGCAAGGTTCTTACATGGTTCATGGGGTACTAACAGGAGGATCACTTATACTTGCAGAAATGGACAGAGAGATTTGGCCGAAACCTATCAATTCAGATGTAGTCAAGAGATACTACATTTAAGCTTGTTTGCATTTTCTCATTTGCTGTAACTGAACTACGCTTTACCTGATTCCTATTTAAGAGGGGATACGTAGGCAGCCCTGTGGGTTCAGTCATATCCTAATAAAATCTTCATTTCCCCATGATCAGAAACTAGGGCAAGATATCGAGTTTGCAAATAAATTTATCAAGTGCATACATGCTTTTCGAAAACTTCATTTCTACGGCAGCAAAATGTTACCCAGGGTAACTCAAGCAGGACCCTAAGACAGAAGTGAAGGCAAAGTAGGGAATCAAGAGCACGAACCAACCTCCCCCTCAAAAACACACAAATTTCCTTTGAATGCATGTACGATAGTCATAATAGTAATATTCGTAGATACATATGCACAGTGAAATCACTACCTTTATGACGATAAGTTTCTAAACACAAACACATCAAGCTAAGAAATACTTCACTCCCTCACAGCTGATCATTAGTTTTCTTGCATAAGGCTAAACACTACATTTCTTTGCATCAGACTAAGCACTATCTCCATTTCCTAGATGATGTTAAGCATTGCCTCCGTAATCGCATTAGGCTAAGCATTGCCCACCACTATGAACTCTGCCTCTCGGATAGCCTCTCCCTAGATGACCTATACCTATAATGGCCTGACCTCCACCTCTAGCAACCTGACCCCCGCCTCTAGCTGGCTGAGCGGGCGGTGTAGAAACAGGTGCCGGAACCATGGCATGGGAACTCTGTTCTGGCATGTTGTACTGTGACCTAGGGAAAACCTCGTCACGTGGCTCAGATATCCACAAGTATAGCAAGTCCTAGGCTGATGTGACTACTGACCTTGGAACTGACCTTGCTTACCCGAATAACCACCCTGATAACTCTGTAGTGTAGGTTAAGCATTGCCTCCGTAATCACATAAGTCTAAGAACTGCCTTTCTTTGCATGAGACTGAGCACTGTCTCCATTTCTTGCATGAGGCTAAGCACTATATTTCTTTGCATCAGACTAAGAACTGTCTCCATTTCCTGCATGAGGTTAAGCATTGCCCACCACTATAAACTATTCCTCTCGGACAACCTCTCCCTAGATGACCTCCACCTATAATGGCCTGACCTCTACCTCTAGCAACCTGACCCCCGCCTCTAGCTGGCTGAGCGGGCGGTGTAGAAACAGGTGCCGGAACCATGGCATGGGAACTCTGTTGTGGCATGTTGCACTGTGACCTAGGGAAAAACCTTGTCACGAGCCTCAGATCTCTACAAGTATAACAAGTCCTGGGCTAATATGACTGCTGACCCTGGAACTGACCTTGTTTACCCGAATAACCACCCTGATAACTCTGGAGCGGAGGTTAAGGATTGCCTCCGTAATCGCATAAGTCTAAGAACTGCCTTTGTTTGCATGAGACTGAGCACTGTCTCCATTTCTTGCATGAGGCTAAGCATTGCCTCCGTAATTGCATAAGGCTAAGCACTGCCTTTCATTGCATAAGGCTGAGCACTGCCTTTCCTTGCATGGGACTAAGCACTATCTCCATTTCTTGCATGAGGCTAAGCATTGCCTCTGTAATTGTATAAGGATAAGTATTTCCTTTCATTGCATAAGGCTAAACATTGCCTTTACTAGTACGGGACTAAGCACTGTCTCCACATCTCGCATGAGGCTAAGCATCGCATCCGTAATTACATAAGGCTAAGCACTGCCTTTTCTTCGCATGAGACTAAGCACTGTTTCCCTTCCTTTGCATGAGATTAAGCATTGTCTCTATTCCTTATATGAGGCTAAGCATTGACTTTCCTTGTCAGAGAGTAAGAATTGTCTCATTTCCTTACATTAGACTAAACATTGTCTCCACTACACTGCATAAGGCTAAGCACCATCCACTTCCTTCGCATAGAGCTAAGCACTGCCCACATCTCATATAATACTAAGCCTTGTCTTGTCTCATCCTCTCATACAACTAAGCATCATATCTTTGCATTTGATAGGCTGAAATATCGCCATTTGGTCCGAAGGCATCATAGTACGAAGGCACCATCTTCATAGCCGGGAGATACTATTCCATGGCCCGAGGATCTCTCGAAACTGCACATCATTATTCAAAGACGTCATAGTCCAGAGGAATCATCCTTATGACCCGACACCATTTCATGGCATGCGTATTCCTTATCATACGCTTCATGGCCCAGGACGTCATGGTCTAAGGACATCATCATCATCGTCCAAAGACAACATTCATGGTCCAAAGGGAATTTGCATCATGTTTAAATTATCGCAATGACCCATATATGTTCGCATGCACTGTGTTTTAAGTTTTTTAGGTAATTCAGGAGGTAACTGTTCTACAAAAAGGAGAAAGCTTTGCTCCAGTTTCCGTTCACAACGTTCACATCCTTTGACTACCTCGAACGTAACCAACTACTAATAATTGACTACCTTTTACTCCATGACCGTTCGAATATTTGCCTCATACACCCGTAACGTCCAAAATTCGCATTCATGACTCCATTTAAAATTGTATGCTACTTACAACAGTATCCCACCCAAAAGAACCTCTTCGAAACATACGACCATTCTTATAACAACTCCGTCGTTTTGTTTGCCATTGGATCCTGAACTACACACGACATGATTCCTGTAACACCAAGGATATGTACGCAACTCAGGAACCAGAGTTCGGCCTCTATTTTTCAATCACATCATTCCCCACTCAATTCGGCCAAAAACGGTCATTATTTTTTTTACCCGATAAATCTTTCATCATTTTCGGGTAAAGATGGGCAGTTGTTGATACCCAATTTTTCCCTCGCAGTTTTTTAAATAGTATATATATTTTTAAAATGTCAACTTTGTATCATTATTAGATTTATACAAGTACTTTCCATAATATTCAGCAATGTTTAGAGGTTTACAATTAATTTTCTTGCATTTAAATTACTTAAATATTATCCCTTTAAATTAGCTATGATGAATTAATCATTCAAATTTATCATTTTATATCCACGTGTGTGTTTAATAATATTTTACTTCATTTCATATAATTATATCTATATTTTAGTTATTTATGTAATTTTTGCAATAATAGTCTATGTTCATGCATAATTGAGTTTTTATTACATTATTTGTGCCAAAATTGCAATTTATATTTTTGTAATGCGAAATTACTATTTCCAATCATTTTACTGCATAAGTAATATTTTTACTATTTATTAATTACTTTTATAAATTATTTGTTTTATAAATTTTGTGTATTTAAACTATGGCCCAATTGTAAGCCAATTTCGGACCACATTTGGCCCAACAACCCCAGCCGAAGCCAAACAACCCTTTACTAAACCCGGTCGCAACCCACTTCAAATGACCCACCCGTTCAATCTTTTATCCTAGTCATTGATCTCTCATGATCAACGACCCTCGTTCATTCCCCTCTTTTAATTAACCTAACCTAAACCTTAAACCTCATTTCCTACCTAATATCCACTGTTGAAACCTCTCCACTCCTAAACATGGAATCAATCCATGATCTACTTACCTATTTTGTGATACTTTACTATTATGTGCGTGTCTATGGTGTTATTTAATTCTTGCCCTATATTTGGCAAGAACTACCTTTCAAGAGCAGACCTGATTGACTCCGATTTTATGAAGATTTGGACTATTTTTGTCTATATATACTCTACAATGAACGATTCTTGCATTATTGGTTAGATTCAAGACCGTTGGACCCAACTAGGGTTTGAGATTTTCCTTTTTCCTTACTGCTTTTGATTGCATGTGATATATTCTTTCCTTTCTTGTGTTTGACTTATGATTTTCCATGTTCGTCCGCTCCATTTGAATACTATATAAACCACTCCCCAATTTCCCCTCGAGAGACCTAATATTTCACTACTAGTATATTCGTTACACTCTTCTCTCACTCGTTTACTTCTCTAAGATACTTGAATATTTTCTGGAATCATTGAATCCTTTGTCGGCTGCAAGCCAAGGCCATAATATTGTTAAAACAACCTCCTCCGGTGCAAGCACTGCTCGGAGCCCTTCTCGAGGCTCTTGCGAACTCTGAAGCATCGGGGATCTGGGGTACTCTTGCTACCAGTATTCTAACTCCTCATTCTATTGTTTGTTTAACTTTGCTAATGGTTAGTATCCTTAAAACTTGCAATGTTAACTATTTTCCTTCCGCTTATCTATGACATATGTGTTCTATGTGTTGATGTTGTTTAAATTCTATAAGCATGACTCGACTTCCCTGATATTGAACTGCTATGATATTGTTTTATAATCCCCTGCAATTCCATGTTCTTTATTAGTTGAATTGAGTAGGTTTCAGCACATTTAAGATGCTTTCATTACTGGGCTGGATTCTAGCATTATTAGGTGTTTCTAGACTAATATGGTTATCTACTTTGTCCTGTA
>AWOL01S0104580.1:3145-25102 GCA_000715115.1 Nicotiana otophora | reverse complement strand
AAACCCAATTAAAACATAAGTGCAGAAAAATAGCCCGACATCGGGGTGTCACTGAATCATGAGTATCTAAATATCCAGTCTAATACAAACAGTGTTTGAATGTCAATACTGAAAAGAAAGAAAACATAGAAGGAGAGACAAGGTCTGCGGACACCGGCAGCTACCTCGTAGTCTCTGGTACTCGATCGCGCACTAACTCAACGACCTCCGTGATCAAACACACCTGGATCTGCACATGAAGTGCATGGTGTAGCATGAGTACAACCAACTCAGCAAGTAACAGAAATAAATAAAGAACTGAGAAAGTAGTGACGAGCTATACAAATACAGTTTATTTCCAATAATTCCAGGAAAGAATAGACATGCTTTCAAATCTGGTAGTTCAAGTCAAATCAGTTNAATTAAGACATTTAAAATAACCGGAGTTTTTCATAAAACGGGGGTAAAACCCAATTAAAACATAAGTGCAGAAAAATAGCCCGACATCGGGGTGTCACTGAATCATGAGTATCTAAATATCCAGTCTAATACAAACAGTGTTTGAATGTCAATACTGAAAAGAAAGAAAACATAGAAGGAGAGACAAGGTCTGCGGACACCGGCAGCTACCTCGTAGTCTCTGGTACTCGATCGCGCACTAACTCAACGACCTCCGTGATCAAACACACCTGGATCTGCACATGAAGTGCATGGTGTAGCATGAGTACAACCAACTCAGCAAGTAACAGAAATAAATAAAGAACTGAGAAAGTAGTGACGAGCTATACAAATACAGTTTATTTCCAATAATTCCAGGAAAGAATAGACATGCTTTCAAATCTGGTAGTTCAAGTCAAATCAGTTTATACAGTTACAGTGCAAGTAATCCGGATATAGAATCTTTCAGAAATTTTACAACAATGATAGATAGCAACTAAGTGCATCAACAAATGGAAAACAGGCACAGCCTCTCAGGGCAACAGACACGCAACTCGTCATAACAGCTCAATCGCTCGGCTCTCAGCCCCCATTACTCACACTCAATAAGTACATGCGCTCACTGGGGGTGTGCAGAATCCGGAGGGGCTCCTTTCATCCCAAGCGCTAAAATACACATGGACAACTCACGTGTTATTGTAACAATATGTGGAACCGCACAGACAACTCACGTGCTGAACGGACAACTCACGTGCCATAGTACCAGTACCTCACAGACAGGCCCTTGGCCTCACTCAATCATCAACCTCTCTAGTCTCTTGGGCTCTCAGAAATCACAAAGATCAGCCCAAACAAAGATAGCATAGTGTATCAACAAAATCAAGAAGAGGTTGAGATATTATACGCAAGTGAAACCATGACTGAGTACAAGACAGTAATTAGCAAGTAATTCAACCAGTATATGACCATTGCGGGCCCCAACAGTGATATCATATGTCCTAAGCATGGTTTCTAACATGAAAGGTAATCAATTGCTCAAAGACAAGGAAAACAAGTAATAACAATGGCTATTCGACTTTACAGTCTCACGGGACGGACCAAGTCACGATCCCTCATGGTGCATGCTCACACGCCTATCACTTAGCATATGCGTCACCCCCAAATATTCACATTATACAATTCTCGGGGTTTCATACCCTCAAAACCAGATTTAAGACTGTTACTTACTTCAAACCGAGCCAATCTCTACTCCGAAATGCCTTTTCCTCTAAAATCGGTCTCCAAACGTCCCGAATTTAGCCACAAATAGAACAATACAATCAATATAGGCTAAAGGGATCAATTCCACAAGAAAAGTACTAAATTATAGCCAAAAATCTGAAATTGGCTCGAACTCGGCTCCCGGGCCCACGTCTCGAAATCTGACAAAAGTCACAAAACATGAAAGTCCATTCACTCACGAGTCTAACCATACCAAATTTACTCAAATTCGATAACAAAATCCCCTTCAAAATCTCAAAATCCCAACTCAAGAGTTCTTCCTCTTTTTCCCCAATTTCTCAATCCAAATCACAAATTAGATGATAAAATTAAAGATGAAATCATGGGATTTAACCAAAACCAAGTAAGAATCACTTACCCCATTCAACTCCATAAAAATCCCTTCAAGAATCGCCCAATTCCGTGTTCTCTAGCTCAAAATATGCAAAATATGTTTAAACCCTCGTTTTTGAAATTAATACTGCCTGCCCAGATATCCTTCATTGCGACGGAACATTCCTCGAGATCGCGAAGCACAACTACGTTGCCCCACATTTTTACCCTACGCGATCTCAGAATCACCCATGCGATCGCGGATCACTACCTCTCATACTGACGCGATCGCATTCTGCCTCACGCAATCGCGTAGAGCATAGGCCACGCTTCCCCTCCTGCTCAAATCCTTCTGCGCGAACGCGACCTTAGCCACGCGTTCGAAAAGCACAACTTCGCACCCATACGCAATCGTGTTCCTAACTCTGCGATAACGTAGAACAAACTCACCTCTGCCCCGAATAAGCTTACGCAATCGTGAATGAATCCCTGTGATCACGTACAAGAAAACCAGAACCTGCTGCAACCAGACTTCAGCTATCAATCCAAGTCCAAAAATGATCTGTTAACCCCCCGAAATTCATCCGAGGCCCCTGGGACCTCAACCAAACATACCAACACCTTCCAAAATATCATACAAACTTAGTTGAGCCTTCGAATCTTTCAAAACAACATCAAAACACCAATTACACCAGGATTCAAGCCTAAAGTACTTCTAAACTTATAAATTCCACAAACGATGCCTAAACCTACCAAACTGCGTCCAATTGACCTCAAATTTTGCACACAAGTCATATTCCACATTACAGACGTATTCCAACTTTCGAAATCGGAATCCGACCCCGATATCAAAAAGTCAACCCCCCGGTCAAACTTTCCAAAAATTTAACTTCCTCCATTTCAAGCCTAAATTAGCTACAGGCCTCAAATTCACAGTCCTGACATGATCCTAAGTCCAAAATCACACAACGGAGCTAACGGAACCGACGAAACTCCATTCCGGAGTCGTCTTCATACACTTCCGACTACGGTCAAAATCGTGAGACTTAAACCTCCATTTAGGGACTAAGTGTCCCAACACACTCAAAACAACTAAAATGAAATCTTGTGACAAGTCACAATAGCAAAAATAGATATGGGAGAAGTAGTAAATAGGGGATCGGGGCTAATACACTCAAAACAATCGGCCGGATCATTACAGTTGGCGGCGGTAGTGGATCTTCTGGAGGATTAACAATGGTACACCTATCAATTGTCCATGTAAATTTGTTAAGTGGCTTTCCATACATATAGTTTGATTCTTTGACTTGTGCAACTGACCCCAAGTAAATATGGAAAGGGCGAAACAGATCTTCAAAATGCGTTTTCTCAGCATTGAATATAATGCATTCGACTTGATTTTCCTATAACAAAATAAGACACAATTAGGATAATATTAATTTAATTACTATTGTCAGAGTTATGAATCCTCTAAAGATCACCTCTTCATCTTGCAAAATCATCAGTTGCTATTTTTTCGTTTTCTCTCTGTTGTCTCTAGGTCTGCCTTTATCAACTACTTGAACTTTGCAGGTCCATTCTTCTACTTCTGAAGTAATAGCATTGATGTTTAACCTTTTTTCCATCTAGATGTAATCTGCAAGTATAACACATCATAATATCATAATGAACATATGTAACATTGCCAGAATGACTATAATACAAAATGAAAGAATACAAAGAATGAACAAGGTATATGTCGAACTTATTGTTAAGAATGATGGTCTAAGTTAAAGAAAGAGCTTTTTCGATAATTTCATCATAAACTACATTATATGTGGAGTGATCATCATTATCGTCAACTATAGTTGGTCTAATTAATACCTTGACACAGTTAGAGCCTTTAGCTCTTGATAAAGTAACGTACAGTTGACCATGAGAAAATACAGGTTCTCGCAAATAAATGACAACAAAATCTAATGTTTTGGTCCTAAGCTTTATTTATAGTCATGGCGAAACATAACCGTATTGGAAATTGTGTTCTTGTAAATTGAAGGAGTAGTTTTTCGTCTTCTGATGTTAATAATGGTATTCGCGGAATGAATACATGTGTATTTTTAAAATCATCACTAGATATTGTAGCACTAATAACATGAGATTTGAAATCATTACATATTAATCGTGTCCCATTGCATAAACCTTCGCAGGTATTCAAATTTATTAATAATATAATTGGAGAATTTTTCTTTAAACACAATTTATAAGGAGGTAAACCAGGAGGATTTAAAGTGTGCAAAAAATCTTCATATTCACTTTGATCATTTGGATCAATTGTTTCATCAGTAGCTAAATAGACTTTTTCATCAGTTGGGAATTGAGCAATTAGCATGTCATTTATTTCATCAACGAAGTCATTCTTTGTAGTTAAAATTGCACGAAAAGTAATAAAAGAAATATTTGAATGAATTAAATATAAATCAGGATAAGTAACTTTAAATAGATGATTCAAGGAATCTTTTTCAATGGTGAAAGGTATGATCATAGGACGGGAAATTTCTATTTTGCTCTTATCATTTTTTCTTTCTTTTCCATTACCAATTCTCATTAAATATTCACAAAAAGTTGGGTCTGTTTTCGCACGCATATTTTTGGATAATTGTAATTTTTCAAGTTGATGCCAAATTTCAGAACATAGTAAGCTTTCACGAAAAAAATCTTCCCTTTGTCCACCACGAACAACGGGAAGTGTTTGTCTAAAATCGCCACCGAATACAACAACCTTTCCACCGAACATCATAGTTCTTTCCATTAAATCTCTAAGGAGCAAATCTAGTGCTTCAATCATTTCCTTTTTTGCCATTGAACTTTCGTTCCATACTATTAGTTTTGCTTCTCGAATCAATGATGCCAGTAAACTTTGTTTCCTAATATTGCAACTAAAATTTCTGTCAATATCAATAGGTATTTTAATCGGGAATGAGCAGTTCGGCCTCCAGGAAGAAGTGAAGCAGCAACACCTGAACTCGCAGTCGCTAAAGCTATAAATCCTCTATGTCTCACTGTACCTAATAAGGCACGATATAAAAAGCTTTTTCCAGTTCCGCCCGGACCATCAATGAAGAATGCTCCGGGTTTATTTGAGAATATTCTATCAAGGATTATATTGTAAGCTCTTCTTTGTTCAATGTTTAGTTTATATGGTAATAGTAGATATTGTTCATTAACGATAATATTCCTTTCAAAATGTACATCTTTAGCTTCTTTGGCTATTGCAGATGGTTGAAGTTTGCCCTGAGTTAGTTCAAATTGGTGATATCACGACCAATTGAATGAAGAATATCATTAATATGGTTTAGCACTTTGTAACGAATTTCTCTTGTATGCATGTTCGGAAATTTTTTGAAATCTTCAGACATCGGAATTTCAAATTTTTTCCACAACTCTCTTGGATTAGCGGGATTACAATAAACTAATAGTACAACAAATAAGTGTCTTAAACAGTGTGGCATTTGGTAACTTACTGCCTCTGACATGCATTCTATTAAATTATTATCGCAAAGTAATAATCCTCTTTTTCTGCAGCTTCTCTAAACGTGTCACAAATTATTCTGTTTACAGTTCGCAAATCTTTATACAATTTTGACCCTCTTACGTTCATTAAGAGCAATATAAGATAGCATCTTTCTCCTTCGGTTGGATGACATGTTACAACTCTACCAATAGCATATCCTTGTTGGCGACGTGACCACATTTTGTATGTTGCGGACCATACAAAATATTCTGGAATTTTTCGGTATAATAAATTCAAATTCATAGCATTTTTGTTTTCGCTATTCATTGTAAATAATTCAGTTAACATTATTTTTTTAATCATAAGATTATTTACAATTCTACTAATATTTCTATATTTTTGAAGGGAAAAAATTGTTGTCCATCAAGATGGAGTTGAAGATGGTATACATTTGGAATCATTTCACTGATAGGAAAAGCAAATATGCGCCATGCTGCCTCAGGTGGTGTCACCCACCTAGCAGATTGGTATTCCTGTATTTCATCTACTTTCTATATTCGTATCATTAGGATGTATATGAAATGCAATTTTATCATGTCCTATATAAATATATTTGTAAATGTACTTAACAACTTTAATATCATAGCAAATCTCCACATTTATGTGGCAATTAAATTTACTAAGTAAGAATGGATTGTAGGAAACAACCCATGAATTATCAAAAACTTGTCCTCTAATTTCCACATATTTTTCTGTATTTCGTATTCTATAAATAGGGTATGAATTTTTTCCTTTAGTTGTCTGTTCAACAAACTCTTTTGGAAACTTGAATTTACAATGACCGTTTTTTCTTCATACAGGGACTTGTTGGATTTAACTGACCGCAAGGACCATGTAGCATGTGTTATGTAACGAGCTTAAATAAATCAGAGTTTCTTTTAGGATCCTGTAATTCAGCACAAACAAATTCATCATGTGCCTCAGGAGTAAGTAGTTTGTATTTTTCATCGAGTATAATAAGAAAATGAGCATGCAGAAGTCCCCATTTTTGGAATTCTACTGTGTACATAAATGCTGCAACTTTACCAAATATTTATCTTTTTAGTATATCCTTTTTAAGATCTTCTAGTTTTGCTCGAAATATTCAGCTAACTAAATCGGATCTATTTTGGGCCTCATCTTTCGACAACAAGTTTTCTTGAATTTCAAGCCAAGAAGGGTTGCATGTCATAGTTAGAAATATATCGGGTATTCCAAAACGTTGCACTAATGCAATAGCATCCATATATCGGCGGCGCATATCTCTTGGTCCTCCTGTGAAGCTAAGTGGAAGTATTTTGTTTTTGCCTACCTGTGAGCCTTCTCTCTCACTGCGGTGTAAAAGATCTAAAAGTCCCGCTAACACGTCCATCCTGAATAAATCTTGATTGAAAAAAGCGAAATCCAATCTTTGAGTTTCAACTTTTATCCATTCGTCTGCAACATATTGTTGTAATAATCTTCCTGAATGTAAGATTATCTTTTCATCATCTCTAATTTGGAGTTGATAACAATAATATTCACGACAAGATACGGTATCTCTTTTTCTTTTGCGCTTTTGCATTACTTCAACTTCCATGTCAAAGAATCCATCAATTGAAGTCATATTGGTTACACATGGCAATTGTTCGTATTGATAATACGAATGTGTTCTAGAAGAGGTAGCCGAAGGCTTAATTTTTTGAATACCACAATGCCAACCATTTTGAATGTAAGGGAACAATAATGGATATTGCAATGGGTCATATCATCTGTAATAATAGTTTACCAGCTAGCTTTTATCATTTTTTGTATATATTCGGATATGTGGTGTAGGGATATAATTATTGGTATCTTGTTCTACCCATATGTCACGACCCTAAACTCAAACCTGTCGTGATGGCGCCTATCGATGGTACTAGGCCAGCCGACTCCCACAACACTACAACAATTCATTCAAAGATATGCCAAAAGGTGTCTTGTATAGCAGAATTTCATTAAAAAAAAAAACAAGGGTTGAACTCAAAAAATAGAAATGTGGAATGAAAAGTCCCAAACATCGGGGTGTTACTGATTCATGAGCAACTACTAAAACCTGGCCCGACCATAATAAAACTAACATAGTCTGGGAAAAATAAATCTAAAATACAACTAAAGGGAAGACAAGGAAGAAGACAAACAAGGCTGCAATCGCCAGGCAGCTACCTTGCTATATCCGATGATCTGTTACTGAATATATCGACAACCGCTACCATATCCATAAATGCCTGGATCTGCACACAAGGTGCAGGGAGTAACGTGAGTACACTAACTCAGTAAGTAACATCAGTAAATAAAGGCTGAGAAGTAGTGACGATCTAGATGCAAGTATAGTTCATATCACAAAAATTCCGTAAAGTACATCATGATTAAAAAAAACTAGTGTTTAAGTCAAATCGGCTTGTTTAAATCCAGTTCAGGTAAAACCAATAACAATATCTTTCAACAGTTCTCAAACAAGGACTCAAAGCAGCTATAAGCACACCGGATGAAATCATATGCCGCCCCTTGGGTAAAATATCACTCAGTCCTCCCAATCACTCCAACCTCACAATCACTCATGCCTCCCAATCACTTAGCACTCGGCACTCGCACACAGTAGGTGCCTGCGCTCACTGGAGTATGTACAGACTCCGGAGGGGCTCCTACATCCCAAGCGCTATAATCTGCACGGACAACTCACGTGCTATAATATCATATCAGAATCTGCACGGACAACTCACATGCTGCACGGACAACTCACGTGCTATAATATCATATCAGAATCTGCACGGACAACTCACATGCTGCACGGACAACTCACGTGCTATAATATCATATCAGAATCTGCACGGACAACTCACATGCTGCACGGACAACTCACGTGCTATAATATCATATCAGAATCTGCACGGACAACTCACATGCTGCACGGACAACTCACGTGCTATAATATCATATCAGAATCTGCACGGACAACTCACATGCTGCACGGACAACTCACGTGCTATAATATCATATCAGAATCTGCACGGACAACTCACATGCTGCACGGACAACTCACGTGCTATAATATCATATCAGAATCTGCACGGACAACTCACATGCTGCACGGACAACTCACGTGCTATAATATCATATCAGAATCTGCACGGACAACTCACATGCTGCACGGACAACTCACGTGCTATAATATCATATCAGAACCCGCACGGATAACTCACGTGCCAAGGTACAATACCTCACAAACAGGCCCTCGGTCTCACTCAATCATAAACCTCTCCAATCTCTTGGGCTCTCAGAAATCAAAGAAATTAGTCCAAACAACATTAACATGATGCAACAAATAGAATAATAGAGACTAAGCTATGATGTAAGAATGCATGAACATGACTGAGTACGAGATATCAACTAAAGCAGTGAGAGGACAGTAAGAAACGACCTCTAAGGGTCCAAACAATACTGGCATAAGGCCTAGACATGGTATCTAGCATGATTTACAGTAAATCTTTCGAAAGCACATAAAGAGCAATTAACTACAACATGTTGTTCAACTTTACAGTTGCTATGGGACGGACCAAGTCACAAATCTCCAATAGCGCATGCCCACACGCCCGTCACCTAGCATGTGTGTCACCTCCAAATAGTCACATGATACAAAATCCGGAGTTTCATACCCTCAGGACTAGATTTACAACTGTTACTTACCTCAATCCGAGCAAATCTCTACTCTGTAATACCTTTGCCTCTCGAATTGGCCTCCGAGCGTCCCGAATCTAGCCACAAGCAGTACAATACCATTAATATATGCTAAAGGAATCAATTCCACAAGAAATCTACTAAATTAGACTCAAAATCCGAAATAGACTCAAATCCGACCCCCGGGCCCACGTCTCGAAATCCGACAAAACTCATAAAACCCGAAAGCACATTCACTCACTAGTCTAACCATATAAAATTCATCAAAATCCGACATCATTTGGTCCCTCAAATTACACTCTCCAAAATCTCAAGCCCTAACCCCAAATTTTCACTTCAAAACCCACTAGTTAGATGAGAAATCAACGGGAAAGCACCATAGCTAGGAGTATTAGAGCTCAAGCAACTTACCTCTGTGAAAAGCCCTTGAATCCATTCCAAAATCACTCTAAAAGCTCGAAGGTCCGAATTGAAAATGGTGGAAATGAACAAAAATTCGCGAAGTCTTCTATCTATAGGTTCTGCCCAGGTTTTCCAACCTGCGGCTCAAAATGCGCACCTGCGGAGCCGCTTTTGCGCACAAATCTCTGCATCTGCGGAAAATCACTTAAGTGCCCATCTCCGCACCTGCGCTCCCTATCCGCTTCTGTGACCTCGCAGGTGCGGAAAAGAATTTGCACCTGCGGCCACTGCTAGCCCTCCTCATTTCCGCATCTGCGACTCAGCCTCGCATCTGCGTGCTCGCAGATGCGACCACTTCTACGCACCTATGGTTCCAGCCCAGGTCCTCCATGTCCGTATCTGTGGCTTACCAAGTGCACCAGAGACCTCGCACCTGCGGCACCCCCTCCGCAAGTGAGGAAATACCAGTAGCAGCAGCTTTAGCTGCATTTTTCCTAACTTCAAATAATCCGTTAACCACCCGGAATCACCCTAAGCCCCTCGAGACCTCAACCAACCATACCAATAAGTCATATAACAACATACAAACTTAGTCGAGTCTTCGAATCACTCAAAACAACATCAAAACACCAAATTACCCTCGGATTTAAGCCTAAGAACTTCTAAACTTCTGAATTCCACAAACGACGCCGAAACCTACCAAGCCACGTCTGAATGACCTCAAATATTACACACACGTCACAAATGACACCACGAACCTACTTCAATTTCTGGAAATCCATTCTGACCCTAATATCAAATTTTCCACTGCCGATCGAAATCGCCAAATTTCCAACTTTCGCCAATTCAAGCCTAATCCCACTATGGACCTCCAAATCACATTTCGGACATGTTCCTAAGTCCAAAATCACCTAACGAAGCTAATGGAACCATCAGAATTAAATTCCGAGATCGTTTACCCATAAATCAACATCCGGTTGACTTTTCTAACTTAAGCTTCTAAATAAGAGACTAAGTGTCTCAATCCACTTCGAAATCACTCCATACCCAAACCAACTAACACGGTATATTATAACATAGCTGAAAAGCACAAAAAGAAGCAGAAATGGGGGAAACGGGGCTATAACTCTCGAAACGACCGGTCGGGTCGTTACATCCTCCCCCACTTAAACATACGTTCCTCGAATGTGCCATGAGTTTTTTCTAGTTCATCAAATCACTATTCCATCTTACCATGCACGTACCCGGGGGTGATCTCACGTCACCCTATTCTATATAGGCTTGACCACACAACATAACTGAAAATTATTAATTTAACCTTAGCCCAAAAATGTTGGAGCCAAATTTCTAACATCCAGAATTCTTTTCAAGACCCGAATCTCACATCCACACACTGTATAAGACTGAACGAGCTGCATGCGTGCATCGAGCCATAACTATAACCATGGATATAATCAACTAATATTTTACACAACCCGCATGCTCGTGGCACCATTCCTGATTGCAGGAACTACTCCAAAACCAACCAAGTACTAGTATTAAACCCCATATCGAACCAAACATCACCCCAAAACTTTGTACATTGTCGATAATAAAAGAAACACGCAGAATCTCGTAATCTATTATCAGATCAGCACGTCATGGAGCTCTCTCTCGCCCCACGCAGAACCATAATCCCTTTCTTAGACGACTTTCAATGTCATCTTCCCAAATATACCGTAATCAAATCTGACAGTACCCATTCTGGGTCCAATGACCTTATATTATTAAACACAACTATCCCACAGACATGCCATACCAATATAATTCAGAGCCACAAACCGTGCAATCCGTGCGCTAATACGCAACAATTCAAATGTATTCAGTCATGGAAAATGACTCAAATGAGAGTACTGCCCCTGCCAGATTAACAAATACCGCAACAAAGAAATGTTGTAAATCAATCACATACCGAAGAACCATCACACGATTCTAACGCAAGATTCATACCTTAATATAACTCCGCTGCAATGCGTGCCCCCATCCAAATGCTGGCCCATATTATCTACCTCGAGCCACCTTGCTCAAAATTAATTACGACGGAGAGGCAAATGACAAAAATGCCACACAAAACCTGAAAGAACATAACCAATACGCAATCGATCATGCAATACCCAAATACTCATCTCGCTCAAATTCTGTCATAAGGCCCCCAATAGATCTGTACCATGTGTGCATATAACCAATGCAACACAACTTTTCGTAGCATAGAAGAGTAACTCACAGATCATTTCAGACCACAAATAAGTTCAACATCAACCGCATGGCACATCACTCGACAATAGCAGTATGGAGCCAACCAGTCAGACTCGGTGTAGAATACACATCCTAATTTGGCCTACCAATGGACCCCAAATCAACTCTGGTCATCCACAAATAGATAAATAATCCTCCAAAAGTCAACAATGACTGAATCATAACACATACTAACATCTGGCTAGCTTCGGTCATGACTTCACAGTCCATAACTATGAAACAATCTGCTCCTGAGGACTTCTAGTCTCCACATCCATAGAACACACGAATCACCATATCTGATCCCAACTCCACTGCCGAATGTCTAACACATCTATCATACACGATCATCCCACGAGAAATACTTCCATAATTCTCCCGTGCCATACAGCAAAATTTGAATATCAGCAATCGACCAACCAAGAGAGTGTCGCAATACAAATGAAGTATCGATGAATCAAAACACATTGCCCCTTATGAAATGTATACTCTCATCAGGCCATACAGATTAATAATATTATTTACCTAGTCATCTGAAACCGTCCATGTTGCCTACGAATTTATGTCCTTCACTTCAAAACTGAACTGCGACCTTGCACCTGCAAATCTCAATCCCACACAATACACTGTGTCTACCATGCCATCCTGTGAAGAGTACAAGAATCTCACACTCACTCTAAGTCATAAGCAGAATACATTCGATCAATCAGAAACCTTTCATTTGATCTCCTCCTAGAGAAAATCCCAATACGCAACATATTCCTCATGCCGGTAGGAAGTATACTCCTCGAACTATGGTAAAAAACCATTGAGAACTCGTCGAAACCCATTTGCACACAACCAAGCTATTAGAACCGAATCTCTCTAACTCAACCCAGCCACGCAGGTTCCCAAATCCAAAAGTATTGCCACAAAGTACCTGTAGAAAACTCCCACATCATAAACACCCAAAAGAACTGATCATATCTATTACCATGTTGTTCTATTTATCTGAGGCCCTTCCGAATTTGTCTTCAGATTGATACTTCTCCTTGCTAAATCGCCACGATCTTTAGCCACAACTCACCCCACAAACCTTAACATAGAACCACAGCGCCCTACGGCCCTTAAGCAGTTGTATTCTTCTTAAGCACCTTTATAAATACCCCGACTGTAACACTCACTCTGAAAATACCTTTTTTGGATTTACAATTGTTCTTCTTTCCTTCCTTATACTAAAGTGTAAAATCCATAGTCATACATAATTTCCGTAAGTCCAGGCACCATCAAATGCAAATCTCAGATTTTATCCATGTACAAGTTCGGAGAAGTTCTCAAATGCTATATATAAATCTTGAATCCATTTGAACCTTCTAGAGAGTCCTCCACTCTGCTCAAATCTAAATTGTACCCCCCGAACGGGCCGAAGGGCACATGCTCCCTTAGCTTGACCATACTTAAAGAAGTAACCCTGCCTTAACGTCACCAATAAAATTCATACTTCATGCGTACTACATCCAACAATAACAACTCGATCATCCCATGATTTTTATATACTCATAAAGTGTAATATAACCTGCATTCATGAATTTCTTTACTCGAGTCATCCTCGATCTCAACCTCTGCAAGCTATAACTAATCCACAAGTATGCCTCGTGCCAAAACTAAAATTTAACACATAACCATGAAATCAAATCGTCAATAGCAAGCTCCCCCACTTAGCTTTAAGCTGCAATTATATAAAATTAGAACCTACAAGGATTTCTCCTTCTCAATTACCGCGATCTCGCACTGTTAACCCGCCCGACTTCTTGAAGTCTTTTGTTAAGCTTTTCATGAACATTCCGAATCACCAGCCACAGTCACACACTCGACCTCTTATCGGGTAGCAAGTAATATTCCTCACAAAAGCTTCATCAATATCACGCCACCGCTAACTGCTCACACGAGATAACCTACCTGTGGAATTCCTTACCGACATCTACTAACGACACTACACTGGGTGCAATGACCACGTAATCAGTAAATTCTCCTGAGCTCATGATCTCCACCATTAGTATAAGTCTGCACTTTCCCTTTTGACATCAACTGAAAGTTCAACAATACCTTCCGAACTCAAGTTGTATTGAGCCTGAAACGATAATCAGATCTTCACATCCCTATTCACTTCAAACAAACTCCTTTTTGCCATATCCAATCTTTGTTCGTACAGTAACCATCACTCCAAATAAAGTCTGTAGGACAAATCACATTCCATCACGATTCCAAGCCGTTCTACACTTTCTCAAGGCACACGACTACCCTACCATTGAATTCATATGCTAATCTGCCACCTTTACTTCGGTTAAATCATCTTCTTTAAGATACTTCTCAACCTCTACTTCTCCTACTTGACCTGCTAGTACTTCAACCACCGCGAAACAATTCGCTCCATGTCTTCCCTCATACTTTTCTGCCTAACTATTGCATCAAATCGAAATGCATCTCTGTCGCACTTGATCCAATAAAATGTTACCGACTCTAAATCTCTTCGAAGATCATCTTTCTCGAGCCATTAACATCATAAATACCCATTCGCAATTACAATTACTACACAATCACTTACTCTTCTTGAGTCCAAACTCATTGACAAGACATGAGAATTTAATTTGTCCCATAATTTAACAACGTGAAAGATCCTTCAATATACTCACAACTCGAGACTATACGTCAAATCAAGACAGAAATCGAGTACCCAATAGCAAACTCTTGAGTCATAAGCAAACTTTATTCGTCACATTCAACCTATCTGAATATATCCTACAGTCACATCATACTTACCATATAGCCATTCAATCGCTCATCGAGCCACAAATCCTACTTGTGGGGATATTACCGGATATAGGGGTCCATACATACAAGTTCTCATAACTAAAACTACCGAGCCTATGTTGCGGTCTAACCCCGGCCTCAAGTCCTCCAGGCTGGCCCTTCAACAAAACACAGACTCGAACCTCGTTCATAGAATCACAAGCCGGCGATGAACAGCTGATACCGAGCGCTCGTACGCGTATACGAAATGCGTGGAAGGAATTCAAAGAGTTATGTTTCAAGCTAAATCAATTTCGCACGATAGAATACAAGAAAGTGAAATTTTCCTAAGGGTTCGGCAGCCTCTCGAAGATAAGTACAGATGTCTCTGTATCGATCCGCAAGACTCTACTAAACCTGCTCATGACTCGTGAGACCTATGTAACCTAGGGCTCTGATACCAACTTGTCACGACTCTAAAGTCAAACCTGCCATGATGGCGCATATCGATGGTACTAGGCCAACCGACTCCCACAACACTACAACAATTCATTCAAAGATATGCCAAAAGCGTCTTGTATAACAAAATTTCATAAAAGAAACAAAGGTTGAACTCAAAAAATAGAAATGTGGAATGAATGCCCCAAACATCGGTGTGTCACTGAGTCATGAGCAACTACTAAAAACTGGCCCAACCACAATAAGACTAACATAGTCTAGGAAAAAAAATCCAAAATACAACTATAAAGGGAAGATAAAGAAGAAGAAATGCAGGGTTGCGATCGCCAGGCAGCTACCTTGCTATCTCCGATGATCCGCTACTGAATATATCGACAACCGCTACCGTGGCCAGAAATGCCTCGATCTGCACACAAGGTGCATAGAGTAACGTGAGTACACCAACTCAGTAAGTAACAATAGTAAATAAAGGCTGAGAAGTAGTGACAAGCTAGATGCAAGTATTGTTCATATCACAAAAATTCAGTAAAGTACAACATGCTTAAACAAACCAGTGTTTAAGTCAAATCGGCTTGTTTAAATCCAGTTCAGGTAAAACCAATAAAAATATCTTTCAACAGTTCTCAAACAAGGACTCAAAGTAGCTATGATCACACCAGATGATATCATATACCGCCCCTCAGGCAAAACATCACTCAGTCTTCCCAGTCACTCCAACCTCACAATCACTCATGCCTCCCAATCGCTCATGCCTCCCAATCACTCAACACTCGGCACTCGGCACTCGCACTCAGCAGGTACCTGCGCTCACTGGAGGTATGTACAGACTCCGGAGGGGCTCTTACAGCCCAAGCTTTATAATCTGCACGGACAACTCACGTCCTGCAATATCATATCAGAATCTGCCCGGACAACTCGCGTGCTATAATATCATATCAGAATCTGCACGTACAAATCACATGCCAAGGTACAATACCTCACAAATAGGCCCTCGGCCTCACTCATTCATAAACCTCTCTAGTATCTCGGACTCTCAAAAATCAAAGAAATCAGCCCAAACGACATTAACATGATGCAACAAATAGAATAACAGAGACTAAGCTATGATGTAAGAATGCATGAACATGACTGAGTACGGAATATCAACTAAAGCAGTGAGAGGACAGTAAGAAACGACCTCTAAGGGTCCAAACAATACTGGCATAAGTCCTAGACATGGTATCTAGCATGATTTACAGTAAATCTTTCGAAAGCACATAAAGAGCATTTAACTACAATATGTTGTTCAACTTTACAGTTGCTATGGGACGGACCAAGTCACAAATCCCCAATGGTGCACGCCCACACGCCCGTCACTTAGCATGTGTGTCACCTCCAAATAGTCACATGATACAAAATCTGGGGTTTCATACCCTCAGGACTAGATTTACAACCGTTACTTACCTCAATCCGAGCAAATCTCTACTCTACAATGCCCTTGCCTCTCGAATCGGCCTCCGAGCATCTCGAATCTAGTCAGAAGCAGTACAATACCATTAATATATGCTAAAGGAATCAATTCCACAAGAAAACTACTAAATTATACTCAAAACTCGAAATCGACTCAAATCCGACCCCCAGGCCCACGTCTCGAAATCCGACAAAAGTCACAAAACCCGAAAGCCCATTTACTCACGAGTCTAACCATATGAAATTCATCAAAATCCGGCATCATTTGGTCCCTCAAATTACACTCTCCAAAATCCCAAGCCCTAACCCCCGATTTTCACTTCAAACACCGCTAATTAGATGAGAAATCAACAGGAAAGCACCATAGATAGGAGTATTAGAGCTCAAGCAACTTACCTCTGTGAAAAACCTTGAATCCCCTTCAAAAATCACTCCAAAAGCTCCAAGGTCCGACTTGAAAATGGTGGAAATGAACGAAAATTCTCGAAGTCTTCTATCTATTTGTTCTGCCCAGGTTTTCGCACATGCGACTCAAAATGCGCACCTGCGGAGCCGCTTTTGCGCACAAATCTCAGCATCTGCGGAAATCACTTAAGTGCCTATATTCTCACCTGTGCTCCCTATCCGCTTCTGCGACCTCGCAGGTGCAGAAAAGACCTTGCACCTGCGGCCATTGCCAGCCCTCCTCATTTCCGCATCTGCGACTCAGCCTCGCATCTGCGTGCTCGCAGATGTGACTACTTCTACGCACCTGCGGTTCCAGCCCAGGTTCTCCATGTCCGCATCTGCGGCTTACCAAGTGCACCAGCGACCTCGCACTTGCTGCTCCCCCTTCGCAGGTACGGAAATACCAGTAGCAGCAACTTCAGTTGTATTTTTCCAACTTCAAACAATCCGTTAACCACCCCGAGCCCCTTGGGACCTCAACCAGCCATACCAACAAGTCATATAGTAACATACAAACTTAGTCGAGCCTTCAAATCACTCAAAACAATATCAAAATACCAAATCACCCTCGGATTCAAGGCTAAGAACTTCTAAACTTCTAAATTTCACAAACTACGTCGAAACCTACCAAACCACGTCCTAATGACCTCAAATATTACACACACGTCACAAATGATACCACAAACCTACTTCAATTTCCGTAAATCGATTCCAACCTCGATATCAAATTTTTCACTATCGACCGAAATCGCCAAATTTCTAACTTTTGCCAATTCAAGCCTAATCACACTACAAACATCCAAATCACATTACAGATGCTCTCCTAAGTCCAAAATCACCTAACGAAGCTAATGGAACCATCAGAATTAAATTCCGAGATCGTTTACACATAAATCAATATCCGGTTGACTTTTCTAACTTAAGCTTCTAAATAAGAGACTAAGTGTCTCAATCCACTCCGAAATCACTCCAGACTCGAACCAACTAATTCGGTATATTATAACATAGCTGAAAAGCATAAAAAGAATCAGAAATGGGGAAAACGGACTATAACTCTCGAAACAACCGACCGGGTCGTTACACCATATCTTTGCCACTTCTGACGTAGTTGGTAGATTGTATACTCGTTGATCTAGACTAGCATCACACTTAAGCGCAATGTATAAATCTGATAATTGTGGGATATTTATTAAGGATTTAAAAAACATATAGTAAGGATTGATTTTTAATATTTCCATTAAATGTTTCACAGTACACTCGTTCAATTTATTAGAACATGCCATTTGATTGCTCACTTCATTTTCATTATCATAAAATATAATTGTAGATTTTTTTCTTTTTCATTAGTTAGCATCAAGTCATTTATGAAATGATACATTTGTCCCTGAACTCGAAACGTATAAATACCTTTATTCCTTTTTGCCAGTTCTTTGTCATAGCTTACTCTCAGGGATGTGAATGCAAATATATTATTGTATGTTCTTATGTAGATTCGAAAATGCTTTGATTCTTCAGTATTTTCCTAGATATAGATTTCTTAATTCTTGTGGTACTTGATGTGAAATTAGCTTAATAGTGCCTTTGCGATAACAGAATGCGGGTGGTTCGTATTCAAATTTTTAGGTTCCGCAAAATTTGCATTTGGGAACAGTCTTTAATATAACATAATCAGTTGGTGTTTGGATTGTTATTGACTCTTCAGTATATTGTTCATGATTTGTGTTAGATGTAGATCCTAGGATACAACAATAACAAGTGTACGTGTATAATTTTGATAGTTATAAATGCATATATGTATTTATAATTGCGTATACCATCAAGAAATGACAGTCTATCTCTCTAACTTGTTTCATATATTGAATGTCCCATAAAAAGAAGATATTTCTCGCTTGAAATATTAGCACTCATAGAGGATGATGCGTTAGCGGAGCTCTTAATTAGCGAGCAGGCAGGACGTTGCCGGCTGCTTGTTTCAGCTTTATTTGCTCGTGCTCGTGCTAGGAGAGCCTCCTTTTTATCGTCCTACATCATTCTGTATAATTCGCGTCACCTAGTCTTCTTGTCAGCATGTATTTTTTCGGAGTTTTTAATTTTATGATTTTTACTCGATATTTCACTCGTTTACTTCCTGAATGGGAAATGTCACGTACATATTTACATTACCGAATGTATAAAAATCCACATCTGGAATAACCGAAAAGTTGCACGTAGTATGTATGTATGTATGCATTCATTTTTTAGAAGAACCCACGTAAAACGTACAATACCTATAAATAAATGATGAGAAATTAGAAAATTTACCTTCTGGTTCAAGTGCTACTGCATAACAGAAGTAGAAAACAACCATAACGGATCGCAAGAACTGCAATGAAAAAGAGAGTAAATTGTGTCATGCATAATAGAGGCAAAAAAGCAAAGAACAAATAGAGGCCTCATATTAAATTTTGACTTTATCCCCTGCATATGCTAGAAATTGAATTGCATCTACCATAGACTTATCAAAAAAATTTGAAACAAAAAACTATTCATTTTTCTACAAGAAACATGCATTAAATTCATCAATGAGAAAGGGACCAATTTCTTCATACTCATTCCTAAGCATTTCTCCAAAAAAAACGTTTTAGATGATGCTTTTATAAATGTTTCATATTCTGATTATTATGCATGTGATGATTGTTGGTTAGTGTGTGGTTCCTTAACGTGAAAATAGAAAAAGTAAAGGGAGAAGGACCAGCTGCACAGCAGCTTGACTTAAAAAGAGGGGAGGGATCTGAGAGCTTAAAAGAAGAGCCAAAAAGGGCACTCGGCCTTCTTCTTCCAAACGAGTCAATCCCAATATCGTCTCATGATAGCCATAGAAACCACCACATAAAGGTCATTTTACTTTCTTTCTTTTCTTAACATCTATATACAATAGCTAAAGACAAAGGAATAACACTAATTACTTCTTCTAAAAATTCAGCAAATTGAGTCATTTTTTCCCATTAAAACAACCCTTCAATCACCCAAAATCACCCCAAAAACGTTACCCATCAACAACCAAGAACTAGAAATAAATCATTGCTAACTTGCCCCAAAAATAGCCCAGAAACAGCCATAAACTACTGCTGAAAGCAGTCGAAAACATCACCAAAATCACTCCAAAAAGGGCTAAAAAACGCAGCCAAAAACGAGCTTCATCTCCAGCCCAGAAATACTATGAAAACTGTCCAAAAACACCTGAAAATCCAGTCTAAAACCAACCTGCTTCACCCTTAAATAGACCACCAACCCAGCTTCAAAACAGTCCAAAAAAGGCAATAAAAAGTAGTTGCCTCATGCGACCAAAAACACAGCAACTGCTATTGTCTTCTTCCTCTAAAAAATGATCTCAAATCACATGTAAACCAACTGAAAATACAAACCCAACAGTTGGCTTCTATCTCCATTCGCGTTCGTCGATTCCGGTTCAAGGTTCTGATCGGTAAGCTCATTTGAGAGAATTTCCTCCCAATCCCCAAATATTCAATCCAAGGCAATAAAGAACATGATTTCACAGCTTTCAATCCAACGCCAATTTTCTCTTTTAATTACTGCACCATTCACTTTTTCTCTCCTTTGATTCCATCACCATGGCCACAATTTCTTTTCTTTTCTTTTTTTGCAACTTTTTTGGAGGACAATCTAATCTTAAACTTGATGACTGAGTTGTCACAAAGCTGAGTTTAGATCACTCTGTCCACACATCTCAGGTATCTTATTTTTTAATTTACTGGTGTTGTGTTCCATTTTTTGGTGTAATTTTTTGCTTTCTAATGTTGTTGTTGTTATAGTCTTTATTATATTTTTAGTTGACTTTGTTTCTGATGTCAAAGAAAGTACAACAAAAGAACAGCAACCCAAAAGAACCCAATTACAAACAAAGATAGTACATCAACGGACTGCAGAAAAAACTCAAAAACACAAAAAGCTCAGATGAACATAAGAAGAAGAAGCTGATGAAATTTGATACTCACAAAAGGAAAATTGCAGAAATGAAATTGAGAACGAGAAGAGATTCCATAAAAGCATCAAACACTGCTCTTCAGTGCCACCATGCCGACAGAAATTGAACCAAGTAAATAAATTGAATTTATTTTCTTGATTTCAATTCATCTCCGCAACAAAAAACAAGAAAGAAATTCCCCAATTTTAGCCACCAAAACCCTAACTCGAAAATCCATAATTAATTCAATCTATTTTCATGGATTTGAAACAAAAAAGAAGGAGAAACAAATAGAAAGCAACAAAACTGATGTTAAAGAATAAGAAACGCGCCTGTAAGTTGAAGAGATGAGCAAGACGGAAAATAATTTGAGAAGCTCTGTAAATTGTGATGTAAAGAAATTGGATAAAAACTCATATCTCGAATAACCTAAAAGCTACACGTAGTAGTTGTGTAGGTACAGAAAAGCCACGTATAGAGATAAGCTCAAAAACACACCGTTCAATTTTTTACATTATTAGATTTACGGTGTGTTTTTGAGCTTATCTCTATACGTGGCTTTTCTGTACCTATTCAACTACTACGTGTAGCTTTTAGGTTATTCCAGATGTGAGTTTTTATCCAATTTCTTTACATCACAATTTACAGAGCTTCTCAGATTATCTTCCGACTTGCTCATCTCTTCAACTTACATGTGCGTTTCTTATTCTTTAGCATCAGTCTTGTTGCTTTCTATTTGTTTCTCCTTCTTTTTAGTTTTGCAACTTATCCTTTTCGTTACTCCAAATCTGTATCATTTGTGCCTGTGAATATGAGCTTTCTTAATTTTTAATCACAAAAAAACACACTCAATATGTTTACTTCATATTAGATAATTCATTTCACTATTGTTCCCTACCTTTGATACATGCATGTTGTGATTTCTTCTACCATTTCATGTGTATCAAAGAAATATTTT
>AWOL01S0104575.1:0-14285 GCA_000715115.1 Nicotiana otophora | reverse complement strand
AGAGTAATAACAATAACAATAGCTAATTGATTAGTCAAGGTCCTATAGGCATGACTTCTAGGTAAAAATAGAACATAAANCAAGGAGGTAAACAATATTAAGCAAATGACAGTATCCTATAGGCAGGATCTCTAACAATTGACAATCGAACCTTGATTTTATAACACTTCACCTCTATGAGCAGGTTATCTGGGCAGAGTAATAACAATAACAATAGCTAATTGATTAGTCAAGGTCCTATAGGCATGACTTCTAGGTAAAAATAGAACATAAACTGGTGAGATCCTATAGGCAGGGTATCTAATGAATATGCTATAATCATACAAATCGAAAGAAAGTTCACTGGCATTTATTTCCTGTATACTGTCTAGTATAACATAGCAGTAGAATAAATAGAAGGTTTACATCAGTGCTTTGATGGTAGACAAGTTATGTGAGTGTGTGAGTTTCCTAAAAGCATGATTTCTACCAGTGGAAGTAAAATGGCATATACAGCAAGTCGGATAACAAGTAAATCACACGAATCCTATGGGCATGTTTTCTACCCTTGCATGCAAATATCAGAGTATACACATTCTCCAGTTTTACTATCACCCCAATTGTTCATTACAGAGTTATTACTGACCCAATGATAAACGTAATTATAAAATATTATACAAGCAATGACAGTAGGCCACAACGGCCCCAAAAGGAAATACTTTCAACAACTCTCACATAGCATACCCAAATTCCCAATAGGGAACTATATTCATCAGCACAACCCAGAAACCATAGGAGAACTCAAGCCAAGCCAAACAACCTTAGATTGACCAATATTACCCAACCAGTTTACATATTCAATAGACAGTAGGAAGAAAGAGCTGAGTGTCGGAGATAGCTCAGGTCTCAGTAGTAAAGAGAGTGGCTAGAAGACCCCAAATCCTAATGTATCAGAGTTCACAGGGGTCTCAAATGGACCCGGAGCAGTGCTCACACTAGGATGGTCAATAGAGAAGTCATAATGGCCTTGGTTTTAAGTCGGCCAAGAGTTGTATATTCAGAATAGTGTAGGTAACAAATGAGAGTGAGGGGACATTGATTAAGAGGACAGAATATGAAGAGGTGCATTTGTATTATAGAAAGCAGACATGACATGGGTGACATACAAGCAAAGAGAATCAAAAAAACTCAAAGAGCAGGTTGTTATCACAAATTCAAACACTTAGTATATTGGGAATAAAATATTTTTTTGTGAAAGACAAGGGCATCAAGTTTCTAAGATTAGAAGATTGACATACAAAGGTGCATAATACCAAACGAGTCTGAACTTAAAGTATTATAACCCAGGGGACCAAATCATGTTAAGTATCCATCACAATATCAACGGACAGACATGTTAACTTACATCATGAAGCAAAATAATATCAAACATGGTAAGGAAACACACGTTGAGATAGCTACTCTAAGGGTTCAAATAATCACTAAAGGATATGAGATTCAGCAAACAAGGACATAACAAAGTGTCAAAACTAGCATGGGAGCGGATCATAGTTAACAATGAACATATTACAGATACGATTTAGTCATTACAGGAATGCAAAACAGAGTAGGAAAAACAAACTCATGTCAAACAGCAAATATAGACATTCAGGTATCGACACATTAAGCTTAAGAGGGTCTAAATTAATCAGGTGAAGCATATTCAGATAACATATCTCAGAACTGGCAGCTTTATTTAAAATCAAATGCTAAATAGGTTCAAACAAATGCAAAAACTAACAAGGCTGCACACAGAAGTAGACCAGAACACATTAGGTCACGGATTTCAGAGGTAAGAATATGCAAATCGTGAACACAGAAGAACAAAATTGTAAAAGCCAAAAGACTTACCAGTTATCAGTTGACAAAAACAGACAACAGGAAGGAAACAACTCCACAATACTCTGAATATCAATCAAAGAGCGAGAACCCATAATCTTAGTGCGTCAGAGTTCCCAAGGGCTTCGAATAAACCCCGGGCAGTGCTCGCACCAAGAAAAGTTAAAAAATCAAAATCCGGTAGCCTTGGCTTTCAGCTGGCCGAGAATTAGAGTATAGAACAAGAGAATAAGTGTCACGACCCAAAATCCAACTAGTCGTGATGGCACCTAACCCAATCCGTTAGGTAAGCCAATTACCAACTATCCAATTTCAATAATAATTATTAAAGCAATTTATGTAAATAAAGGTCTTAATCTTGTACAATCCCCAAGAACTGGTAGTACAAATCACGAGCTTCTAAGAATAGAGTATACACAACGGAAATGAAATAAATACATAGTCTGTTTGAATAATACATAAACAGAGATTTTATAAATCTAAGGCTACCCTGAACAAGAGGCAGCTACAACAGGAACGTCGGTACATCTTCAAGTCTTGTAACCATCGAGCACAGCAACAACAACCAACATCTGCACGTAATGTGCAGAAGTGTAGTATCAGTACAACTGACCCCATGTACCGAGTAAGTAACAAACCTAGCCATAGGTTGAAAGTAGTGACGAGCTTCTACCAAGGTCGGGTCCATAACCAATAGTCCACAATAGTCCATAATAACATAAAGCAAATAATACCAGAAGTAACTCAGAGATAAAATGGTCAGCCAAATCATGATTACAAAAATAATAGTTCTTCCTTTCAAATACATCAGTGAAAATCCAAATCGTTTGCCGGAGTTGCCAAAAATATGAATAGTTTGAAAACAATAAATTTCTCCCAAAATCTTGTCAATAATAAATAAGATGTTTCATTTTCCTTCCAGATAACCCGTGTAAAAACAAATGCATCACTATGCCCATCTGTAAAAAATGTGTGATAAATCATGAATGATGTGATGCAGTACAATACGAGGAAATACATCTCTATTCATGTATGTCATGTGTGCATGCCAATGCGATACAACTCACTGATAAAATCATAAACAGCCCCTCGGGCAGAACATCACTTATATATAGCCCCTCGGGCAAACCTCACAGTCACTCGTGCCACTCGGGCATACCTCACAATCACTCTTGCTACTCGGGCATACCTCACAATCACTCTTGCCACTCGGGCATACCTCACAATTACTCATTCCTCCCAGTCACTCAGCACTCGGCACTCGCACTCAGTAGGTACCTGCGCTCACGGGGGGTGTGTACAGACTTCGGAGGGGCTCCTACAGCCCAAGTGCTATAATCTGCACGGACAACTCACGTGCTGTACGGACAACTCATGTGCTATAATAATAAGTATGCTGCAGGCGGGCAACCCCAATCCACACTCATCCTCATAATCAGGCCCTCGGCCGATATCAAACATGCTGCGGCATGCAGCCCGATCCCATAAACATGCAACATGCTGCGGCGTGCAGCCCGATCCCATAAATATGCAACATAAATCAGGCCCTCGGCCTCACTCAGTCATAAACCGCTCAAGTCACTCGGACATTTCAGTAAAACATGACATTCAGCCCAAAACATTTATATGCATCAAAATAGAGTCATAAA
Organism: Nicotiana otophora; assembly: GCA_000715115.1. Lineage (NCBI taxonomy): Eukaryota > Viridiplantae > Streptophyta > Magnoliopsida > Solanales > Solanaceae > Nicotiana > Nicotiana otophora. The sequence goes on along the minus strand of AWOL01S0104575.1, from coordinate 10,779 downwards.
ACTGAGTTATGATATGCAATGAAATGAATATGACTGAGTATGAATTTTTAATTTAACACAATAATTCACAGCAATATGACCTTTGTGGGTCCCAATAATACTGGCCCATAGACTCAACATGATTTTTAATATGCTTTTCAGCTCAATTACTTTAACACATAAAACCGCATGGAAAATGGCAAGGTTATTTAACTATAGAATTCCACAAAAACAATTATGTCACAATTTTTATAGAGCACACCCACACGTCCGTCACCTAGCATGTGCGTCACCTCCCAATAATTCACAAAATACATATATTCAGGGTTCATACCCTCAACTCCAAGATTAGAAGAGTTACTTACCTCGAACAAGCCGAATCCAATGTCGAGCAAGCTAAACAATGCTCCAGAAATCCCATTATGCGCGTATCAACTCCCTAACGGCTCGAATCTACCACAATTAATTTGATTCAGTCCACACAATTCATAAGAATTAATTCCATATCAAAATGCTAATATTTTCTACAAAATCCGAAATTACGCCCCAAAAATCACTTGTGGGGCCCACGTCTCGAAATCTGACGAAACTCACAAAATACGATAACCCATCCAATTACTAGTTCAACCATACTAATTTGACTCAAATCCGACTCCAAATCGGTATTCAAACTTGAAAGATTCATTTTGTGACATTATAGAATGTTTTTTCGATTTCTCATGAAGATTCAATAATCTTACACCAAAAATGAAGATGAATTCATGGAATATAATCATAACAGAGTTAAGAACACTTACCCCAAGTTGTGTGGAAAATTTCCTCTCCACCATCGCCCAAACCGAGCTCCAAAATGTCCAAAATGAGAAAACAATCTCGGAACCCTCGTTTTAAACACTGCCCAGGCATTTCCGCACTTGCAGTGCCTGGGCTCGCACCTGTGCATCTGCATTTGCGGAACAAATTGCGCGCCTGCGGACAATTCCAACCTCTCAAAACCTCGCATCTAAGGCGCCCTTCTCGCATCTGCGGGCTCGTAGATGCGCAAACCCTTCGCATCTGCGGCCTTGCAAATGCGGCAAATTCCTCGCACCTGCGAGCACTGCCCAGTCCCACTCTTGGCCGCTTCTGTGACTGATCTCGCGCACATACAGCTTCACACCTGCGATCAAAAGCTTCGCAGGTGCGATCACACCAGTAGGCAGCAGTTCCAGAAATGTTTCAAGTTGAATTTGATTCGTCAACCATCCGAAACTCACCCGATCCACTCGGGACCCCGTTCAAATATACCAACAAGTCTTAAAACACACCATGGACCTACTCGAGGCCTCAAATTACATCAAACAATCTCAAAAATACGAACTACACATGGATTCAAGCCTAATAAATTTTGAAATTTCTAAATTCTACAAATGACACCGAAACCTATCAAATCACGTCCAATTAACTTCAAATTTTCCACACAAGTCACATTTCACATTACGAACCTATTCAAATTTTCAGAATCGGATTGCGACCCCGATATCAAAAAGTCAACCCCCCGGTCAAATTTTCAAAAATTTAACTTTCGGCATTTCAAGCCAAATTCCACTACGTACTTCCAAATAATTTTTTGGACGCGCTCCTAAGTCAAAAATCACCATACAGAGCTATTGGAATCATCAAAATTCTAATCTGAGGTCGTTTACACATAAGTCCGCATCCGGTCACTATTTTAATTTAAGCTTTAAACCTTGGAACTAAGTATTTTAATTCCTTCCAAAACCTCACTGGACCCGAACCAATTACCCCGGCAATTCACACAACAACTGTAAAGTACAATTTGAGAAGTAAATGGGGAAACGGGATTGTAATACTCAAAACGACCGACTGGGTCGTTACAATAAGAGAACAATAGAGTAATGGTTTTGATATTTTGTGAATTCGGGTGATTAAAAGTCTGTCTTAAATGGGAATGTGGAGGAGTTTATATAGTAGTAGGAATCAAGCGAACAAACAAGGAAAACAATCAATCAAACATAAATATGGAAAGAAAGTACCACATGCTATCAGTAATGGAATGAGTAAAAGCAAAAGTATAAAATTCCGAACCCTAATTCGACAGAAATCGAAGATTGACCAAACATATTGGATAATCGGACCCAATATAGCCTGGCCATGATACATATGGACGAGATATCATCCAGATTTAGGCGATTGACGTTGAATGGCTTAGAATCTGAGAGGTAGTACTTGCCATATTTAGAAAAATACTAAGTAATACCATGAATAAACACCAGTAGCGGAGGAACACTAATATGGTAAGTAATCAATGGGAGAATCTCATGGCTAGCGGGATTAGAAATGGGGATTGGTGAAGGGCGGCGATTAGGGTTCTTCAGAGAGAGGCGAGACAGAGAGAGTTTAGAGGCGGCGAGTAATGGGATAATGGGTTAGGGTTTAGGTTTAATGGATTTAAAAGGGGAGGTGGCTTGTGAGTCGTTGATCTATGATATCAACGGCTAAGATTGAAGGAAGATGGGGCGGGTCATACAAAACGGGTCCCGACCGGGTCGTTTCTTTAAAGAAAGGTCATTTGGTTTTGGGTTGGGGTTCTAGGCTAAGGTGTTGGGTCAATTTGGTCCGAAATATCACTCAAAAATGAGGCCTTCCTTTTAAACACATATAATTTAGCAAAATAATTTATAAAATAATTAGTAAATGAGTAAAAAATATTTTATGTACTAAAATGATTAAAAATAGATTTACAACAACAACAACAACCCAGTAAAGTTCCACTAATGGGGTCTGGGGAGGATAGTGTGTACGCAGACCTTACCCCTACCCCAAAGGAGTAGAGAGGCTGTTTCCGAAAGACCTTCGGTTCAAGAAAATAAAAAGACAAAAGGACAAAAGGAGACAATATTAGTATCACCACATCAATCATAGAAAAATTAGGAACACCATGAAATGCAGAAGAAAGATGCAAAGCAAAAGCGATAGCTAGTAAATAGGACATGTACTGAAAATCTAAGTAGTAAAACACCAAAAATAGATTTAGCATTATAAAAATATAAAATGCTATTTTTTGGCACAAATAGTATAAATAAGGAGCATTTGTACATGAATATAGGCTATTATTACAAAATTAGATAAATAGCTCAAAAATGCTAATGTAATTATATAAAATGAAGTAAAAATATTTAAAACATATATTATAGGTGCAAATAATAATTTTAGGTAACTAAGTTATCGCAAAAATAATTTGAAGGAGTAATTAATAATTATTCAAGCAATTTAAATACAGAAAAAATTAATTTTAAAGCTCTAAAATTATGAAAAATTATAAAAAATACTTGTATAGATCCGTAAACTAAATAATGATGCAAAACATAATGTTTTGAAAGTATATATATCATTTGTAAACTATGAGGGCAAAATTGGGTATCAACAAGCACGGTTCTTGAACATGTTTGGTACATTGACTAGGCGGGATTGATCTCCGTTTCACCAAATATTTCACAGATTGGGGGAGGGGTTCAGACTCCTACAGCCCGTACTCTAGAGCAGCAGGTCCACATTGGTCAGGTTCCGGGTATAGTACCGGTATAGCCTGTTATTCCGGTTGAGCCTGAGGTCAGGCCAGAAGCATCACAAGAAGAACAAATTAGACTTGAGAGATTTAAGAGGTATAGTCCGCCTACCTTCAGTGGCACATATACCGAGGATACCTAGGGATTTCTAGAAAAGTGTCACAGTATTCTCCGCATCATGGGTATTGTGGAAGTGAGCGGAGTTGTCTTTACTACATTTCAGCTGTCAAGAGCAGCGTATCAATGGTGGCAAGTTTATGAAGAGGGTAGACCAACCGATGCAGTACCACCAACTTGGGCTCAATTTCCAGAGATGTTTTTAAATGAATTTGTTCCCCAGACTCTCTGGGATGTGTGGCACACAGAGTTTGAACGATTGCGTCAGGGCACCATGACAGTGTTAGAATATGCCATCAGGTTCAGTGAGTTAGCCCGTCATGCACTTATTTTGGTTCCTACAATCAGAGAACGAGTCCGCAGATTCATTGAGGGGCTCGATTATGATCTTAAAATATGTATGGCTCGAGAATTATAGATAGACATTCTATTTCAGCAAGTAGTAGAGATTTCCAGGATGTTATAACGTGTTCTAAGTGAAGAGAAGGAGTCTAAGGAGGCCAAAAGGTCTCGAAATTCTGGAGGATTCAGTGGATTCTACTATGCATCTAGCACTCATCATGGCGGAGGCTCAGGTAGTCGGTCAGCCCAGTCCGCAATTCAGAGTACTCATAATGATCTAGTTATTACTTTTAGTGCACCACCGACACGGGGTTCTTACAGTGGTTATTTCATTTATCCGGCACAGACTCAGTACGAGCAGCCACGATGTTAGAGGGGTTGTTATGAGTGTGGTGATACTAGGCACATCATGAGAGATTGTCCCAGACTTGGGAGAGGCGAATTTCATCAAAACACTTAGGCTACAAGCTTTATTCCATTTAATACTCCATGTGCACAACAAGTTAAGGGTGGAGGACAGGTGGGTAGAGGGCGCCCTAGATGTGGAGGCCCAGCCCGTTGATGTAATTGCTATGAAATAGCTGAGGCTGATACACCATATGTTGTCGTTACTGGTACGATCTTGAGTTGTTATAAAGGAATATTTTCCTTAATTTGATTCGATTCCGATTATCGAGGTGAAAGCTCCTTTCATGCCCCCTATATGGTGAGTTTGTGAATCTGTACTCCACTCCCATGTTTATCCCTGTTGGAAAATTTGATGGTGTTAGCCCGTGTCTATCATTTTGTTTTGTACAATATTGTGGGCTATGAGTCCAAAAAGTGACTTTCTGTTACTCACTATAGTGGATTTTGATGTAATTTCGAGATAATTGATTACAATTTTATGGATTTTATGCCATACCAGTATGTGGGTTCATTATGTGTTGTGAAATTGTTTCACAAAATTTATTAAAAAGAAGAGAAAAAAAATTAAAAATTTTAGTTGGCACAATATGCAAAGTATTTGTGATTCAGAATTGAGGATGGGATCCTCGCGGTTTAATGTGATTTGATATGTTTAACCCTGGCTACGTGCCGCGGTGGAAGTTATACCAGAATGACATCCTTGTGGCTAAATTCATGTGTTTTAAATTCTCTCTTTGTGAAATTTAATTTGTACTATAGTACTGATAGGGAGTCATGCTTGTTAGGCTTATTTGATAATTCTTTTATGTGTTTCTGTGCATATTTAGCCATATTCGTGCTGTAATTATTGAGTTTTAGCCTACATGGTGAGTGCCCAGGTGGCGTTAATTGTGGCTCGTTAATTCCGATAAATTGCTGTCAGTATTGCAAAAATTTGAAACGAGGTATTTGATTAATATGAGGTTAATTGAGGATGCTGGAATTAATTATGAACAACTATTATGACCAGGGATGTGGTTATGGGCATACGTAGGATGTGTGCGTAGGCACGAGTTGCTACAACCGGTTGAGACTAATACCGTGTGTTGATGTAAAAATCTGATCTTTTGCAAATGTTTGGAGTGTAAGAATGGGTTTTAAATTTTATAAATGTGGACAAAGGAAATAATCTCAATTAGGATGGTGTTGTCGGACCCATGTTAAATTTGCGGTGATGTAGAATCACCCACGAGTATATGTGTAAGAATACACTCAGTAATTTAATGTCCACCGAATAATTCTTGGCACGTTCGAGGACGAACGCATATTTTAAGAGGGAGAGAATATAACGACCCGACTTGTTATTTTTTGAATTAACATTTTGTTCAGCGACTTAAGGTCCCAAGCAATTTTGTAATATGTATTATGACCTGCGTGTGTTGTCGAGTTTGGTTTTCGGAAGATTCGGAATTTAATTGAAAGAATAATTCTTATTTTTGCAGCTTAAATGAAAAGAGTTGTCCGGAGTTTGACTTTTAAGAAAACGACTCCGGAATGAGATTTTGATGGCGTCAATAGCTTCCTAAGATAATTTCGTACGTAGACGTATGTCTGAATTTGGATTTGGAAGTCCGTAGGATATTTTGACGCATTTTGGCAAAATTTGGTAAATGGAAGATTTTCAAAAAGTTTGACCGGGAGTTAACTTTATTGATATCGGGGTCGAAATTCGATTCCGTAAATTGGAACATGTCCACTATGTCATTTATGACTCGTGTGCAAAATTTAAAGTCATTCCGAATTGATTTGATACGTTTCGATGCAAATTATAGAATTTGGAAATTTCATAAACTCATAGTTTGATTCGAGGTGAGATTCGTAGTTTCGATGTTGTCTGATGTGATTTGAGGCCTCGACTGAATTTGTATCGTGTTTTAGGACTTGTTGGTATATTTGGTTGGGGTCCCAGGGGCCTCGGGTGTGTTTCGAGTATTATCGGATCATTTTGGGCTACTTTGGATGTTTGTTTTCTGATGTTTGGTGTTGTTCTTCGCGCTCGCGAGATGCCTCTCGCGTTCGCGAAGAAGGATTTGGCTTCTGGGAACTTGTTCTTCGCATTCGCGAAGAAGGAATTCCTACTGTCCGTCACCCGATTTCTGAAGCTTATATCTTGTAATCTATACGGTATTTGGAGATGATCCAAAAATAAAAGTTTTAACCCTTTGTGTCTAGTTTTCAGAAAAATAAACCTATTGGCATTTGGAGTTGTGTACAAAAGGTTATGGGGGATAAACTACAGGCTGTGTGGGAATTTGAAGTTTGGGAATCATGAAAGTTGTAGCTTGATGTCTAGTTTTTAAAAAGTTAAACCATTTGTCATTTGAAGTTTTGTACAAAACGTTATGATGATTATACTAGAGGTTGTCTGGGAAGAGTTTGGAAATGGCTGTTGAAGAATTTGTTCATCGCGAACGCGAGGGGAGGGTCACGAACGTGAAGAACAAACCCCATGGACAGCAGAATAAAGTCAAAAAATGAGACTTCATCTCATTCTTCCATTTTTGAACGAAGGAAGCTCGGGTGAGGCAAGTTTTCGAGAGTGTTTCAAGGAAAACATTGGGGGTAAGAATTTCTAACTTGATTTTGGTTAAAATACATGAATCTATTGTTGTTTTTATCATGAAACTAGTGAATTGGGTTGAAAATGGTAGAACTTTTCTGTACCTTAAATTGTGGATTTGAAGGTCGATTTGTTATAGGAATTTGATAAAATTGGTATGGTTGAACTCGTATCGGAATAGGTGTTTGGATTTCGTGAAAATTCTGTCGGGTTCCGAGACTTTTTAGTGTGAATTATTAAGTCGGCGTTTTATTACCAAAATTATTTCCGATGAATCTTAATGAAGTTATATAATTTATTTGGATAGATTTGAGCCGTTCAAAGGTCAATTCAAGCAAGAAGGATATTTTGGAGTATCGACATAACTTCAAAAAGGTAAGTATGTTGCCTAACCTTGAGTGGGGAATTACCCCTTAGGCATTGAGTCTTATGTGAAAATTGTGTATTTAAAAATCATGTACGCGAGGTGATGAGTACGTACTTGGTTTATATGTGCAAATTATATCGGTTGAAATTCGTAGACGCCCTTATGTATTAAATTGGAAAATTGTTGGAACTTAGTAAATCCTTGATTTGTCATGCCTCATTCCTTGTTTGTTGAGTTTGTATTTTATATGATAATTTGGTATGATTGCCACTTGAAATTTTTATGTGAATTCTGTGTGTTTATTGATTTGATATTTCTTGGAAATAATAACATTATGGATTTTTCATCTGCAAATAATTAATTAAATAAGTTTTAATTAAGGCGTTTAAATATTTATCTAAAATTTAGATTAAAGAAGGCGTTGTCCTATGATGAGTTATTTTCCCATCCTTGTGGTTGTTTTTAAGATTTTATATACATTGTGTTCAGCCGTGGACTATATGTTGTGAAATTAATTGACTTTGTTGTACCTTTGGAATAGTTGTGGCCTACGGGCAATTTGTAAATACGAGTTGATGATGCTGTGCTGTTGCGATAATATTCTGTGTGAATTGTTGTGTGATTTGGGCTACTGTTATACGGCATATAAGGGTGGTATTTCATTGTTGATATTATGCGGGCATAAAGGTGGTATTATACTGTTGTTATGTATATTGGGATATTGTTTGGGCGGAGTGATAATTGAGGCTATTAAACGGAGCGATAAATGAGGTTATTATAGGAGTGTTAAAAGTGGCTATAGGAGCGAAAAGGGTGGCTATTGATATTGTCAGGGCAGAGGGATAAGGGAGGCTATCGTAGGAGTGATAAGGGTAGTTATAGGAGAGATAAGGGTGGCTATTGTCAGGAATGATATGTGATGATGTGGGGTTATTGCGTTGGTAATTTTCATGTGATGTTGTAATTTTCCTTGTGTTTATTTTTATATATTGTGCAACTTGTCTTGTTGTTTCGATAAACTTGATAATAGTCTGATCTATGTTGAAATTGTGAACCTGTGGCTAGTGCCGAGCAGATTATGTTATATGGGATCGGGTTGCACGCCGCAACAGGTATGGTTAATGTTATATGGGATCGGTTATGATGGTAGGCTATAATCCCGTATTGTAGTCGCTTATTGCACTCTAATTCACTATACTTTACTTATGTTGAGCTTTAATTAGGCGTGTTTTGCACTTATTGTATGTTTTATGCCCTGTAGGAGTGATTCCGAGCTATGTAGCTGTTATGGCATGAATTCATGCTATTTTAGAGCTTTGAAGTCTGAGTAAAAACCCAAGGTTTAAGTTGGGATCGTGTTCAGGAATCAACGGATGATAATGCACTTTAAGAACGGAACGAAGAATCGAGCAGGCATACTGCGCATTGTCCAGTAAAATACACATAACATTTTGCTCATAAATCCGTTTGGGCTCCACAATATATCATTGGAAATCTATTTAAAAGGGATACAACTTTTATACTTTACCTTTTCCCAAATTCCTAACTTACCGCCTAGGTGCAAAAGCGCACTTGGGGCAGAACAATGTGCAAAATGTGTGACCAAGTGCGTGAGCAGGTCTCCCAGGTGGGCGACCGCGCATGTCCTGTCCGGGAAAAGTCCTATTTCGCTAAGAAAAGGATAGTTTTGTCTGGGATTTGTTTTGGGGGCGGATTAAATACCCCAAAACCCCATTTTGACAGACTTTTGGACAGATTTCGACCTAGGGAGGCCAAGGAGGCTAAGGAGGAGTTTAAAGAACACAAGCATAATGATTTCATCATTCCTTCCTCACTCAAGATCCGAGTTTGGATTGTATTTATGTTTTACTCTACTTTTATTTCATTTGTGAAGAACTTCTCCATGTCTATGGAGTAGAACCTTTTGGGTTTTGATGGATTTGGTGTATTGATGGTTGTTTGTGGATTATAACTCTATTTTTATGTATTTGAATCGTTTTTGAAAGATTTAATTGTTGCATCTATGTTCACTTGTTCTTGTAATCGAAAGAGGAATAACTTGTGATATATTTGCGCTATGTTGTTAGTTGAGTTCATAGATTCTTCTAAGTACTCGAAAGAGGCTAGTTGAATCCTTGATTAAACCTAGTTAGGAGGATAATCGAAAGAGGTTCTCATAAAGACCAATCCATTACGAATTCTTGCATATCTTCACCGAGCTTAAATTGGTTCATATTGTGAGGTTGAGACTTAATGAGAGAGGAGTTTCTACTAAACATTTGTACTGATAATTAAGTGAATTCGAGAGACTCACTTGAACATTAGAAGTGAATTATCTAGAGTTAGATCCCGAGCAATTATCTTGCACCTATCCTATCAACCCATATCTTCTCCTATTGATAACTCTTTTTCTTACCTTTGTTGCGATTGTCATTAGTCAATAGCTGTAGATTTTAGATTATTAATTATATAAACCTCAACTATTGATCCTCCTGAATAGCAATCTAGATACAAACTACGATAATACTGTTTAAATCCAATCCCTGTGGACATGATATTATACTATACTATCATTGACTAGCGAGCACAATTTAAGCGATACTACCCTTTTCTTAGTGAAATAGGACTTTTACCGGACAAGACATGCGCGGTCGAGCACCTGGAGAGCTGCTCGCGCACTTGGTCGCGCATTTTGCACATTGTTCTTCCCCAAGTGCACGCCCAGGTGCGTGATCGCGCACTTCATCGCGCACCTGGGTGGTAAGTTGGGAATTTCGGAAAACGAAAAACATGAAAGTTGTAGCCCTTTTAAATAGATTTCCAACGATATATGGTGGATCCCAAACGAATTTATGAGCAAAGAGTTATGTGCATTTTACTGGACAATGCACAGTATGCTTGCTCGATTCTTCGTTCCATTCTTATAGTGCATTATCATCCATTGATCCCCGAACACGATCCCAACTTAACCCTTGGGCTTTTACTCAGACTTCAAAGCTCCAAAATAGCATGAATTCATGCCACAATAGCTACATAGCTCGTAATCATTCCTACAGGGCATAAAACACACAATAAGTGCAAAACAGGCCTAATTAAAGCTCAACATATGTAAAATGCAGTGAATTAGAATGCAATAAGCGACTAAAATATGAGATTATGGCCTACCATCAGGTTGCACAGCACAACAGGTATGATTAATGTTATATGGGATCGGGTTGCATGCCGTAACATATATGAAATATGAGCACGAGGTGCCAGGGAAAATATGATGATTTGTATTATTGGCACCTGAGTTGTCCGTGCGGTTTTGATAGAAATATGGGCACGAGATGTCATGGAAACATGAAAGTGGGCTGAGACCCGTGCTTTATGATTATAAAATGGGGTGTCACAAAGTG
>AWOL01S0104574.1:0-19453 GCA_000715115.1 Nicotiana otophora | reverse complement strand
TATTATGACACCGTCATGGTGACCTGACGCAATCGTTCAAACTCTATGCGCCATGCATTACGGGGAGTCCGGGAAACAAACTCTTTCAACCATATACTGGTAAGTGTCTATCCTAACCTCAGCGAAGTAGTGACGAGGCTAGGACAAGACACCCACATATAACCTGAACAGTATAATCATGCTAGTGGCAACAACAGTAAATAAAAAAATAATGCAGAAATAATGGGAAGGGAACATAAAGTGGGGGAATACAACATAAAGAGTAAGAATAATGTAAAGACAGAATTAAACCGAAAATCCTTAAACGAATTGAGCAATTAAAACAGCAAGGAAAACTGCACGACATCACTCTTTGTGCTTTTACTCTCAACCTCACCAAATAAATAAATAAATAAATAGAACGATGCGGCATCTTCGTGCATTAAACCTCTCATAATATACACGGCATTACCCTTCGTGCTTTAAACCTCTCATAATATACACGGCATCACCCTTCATGCTTTACACTCTTCCTCACAATATAAATAATGCATGCACGGCATCGCCCTTCGTGCTTTACACTCTTCCCCAAAATATAAATAATGCATGCACGGCATCACCCTTCGTGCTTGACACTCTTCCTCACCATATAAATAAATCACGCACGGCATCACCCTTCGTGCTTTATACTCTTCCTCACAATTCACATAATCAATAACAACAGATAGAGAGATGTTTCACAAAGAAATCAATATTTCATCAATGATTATTTTCACAATTTAACATCTCAACCTCGAATCAATATTCATAATTTTATCAACCTTGATGGAACTAGATACAAGTCTCCCAACATTTCAACAACAACAATAAGCATGGATAACAAGATTTAAGACAAAAAATTTGCAAGAATAAAATTTCACTCGCATGCTATGACTCGATCACAATGCATAGATGCTTGTCACCTCAACTATACATCGTATTCAACAACAAAACGCGTAGCAAATACTCACACAATACCTATTCCCTCAAGCCAAAGTTAGACACGACACTTACCTTGCTCTGAAGGCCACTTAATTCTCAATCACAGATTTTTCTTTGGAATTCACCTCCAAACCACTCGTATCTATTTAAAAATGAATCAATAATATCAAATATTGCTAAAGGAATCAATTATATTTCATAAATTAAATTTTCAAAATTTTCCACCAAAAAGTTAAAAAATCGACCCCCGGGCCCGCTTGGTCAAAACCAAATATTCTGACCAAATTTCTTTTACCCATTCACCCCCGAGCCCGAATATATAATTGGTTTTGAAATCCGACCTCAAATTGAGGTCTAAATTCCCAAATTCCTGAAATCCCTAGTTTCTACCCTAACCACTAATTCTACCATGAAAACTCTAGATTTTAGGTTAAAAATTCAAGAAATGTAATGGGTAATTAAAAAAAATAGTTTAGAATCACTTACCAACAAATTGGGGAAGAAATGGCTCTTGAAATATCGCCTCTCACCGTTTGGTTTTTGAGAAAATGAATTTTTGGCTAAAATCCCGTTTTTAGATTCTGTTAAGTGCTGGGCAACAGTGTTCATCGCGTTCGCGAGAGCACTGTCGCGTTCGCGAAGGGTGCTGGCTGCCAAGCCTACGCGTTCGCGAGACCCATCTCACGTTCGCGATGATTACTCCCCCATGGCCTTCGCGTTCGCGAGGCATTGCTCGCGTTCGCGATGAAGGAGTGGCTGATTCCCCCTCCCCAATGCCTAACACTATGCGTTCACGATGGGCTTGTTGCGTTCGCGAAGGATAACGCCCCCATCGCTTCGCGTTCGCGAAGAAGAAATCTCCAGCTGCCCAGTTTACGCTTCGCGAGAGTTCCTTCGCGAACGCGAAGAAGGACATGCCAGAACACCTGCTGCAGCAAAATACCAGATTTCCAAAATCTAAAACATCTCGTGGCCTATCCGAAACTCACCCGAGCCCTCGGGACTCCAAACCAAACATGCACACAAGTCTAAAAATATCATACGGACCTGCTCACGCGATCAAATCGCCAAAATAACACCTAGAACTCCGAATTTAGCACCAAATCGAATGAAATTCTCGAGAACACTTTAAAATTTCTATTTTCTCAACTCGACGTTCGAATAACGTCAAATCAACTCCGTTTCTCACCAAATTTCACAGACAGGTCTTAAATACCATAATGAACCTATACCGGACTCCGGAACCAAAATACGGACCCGATACTAACAATGCCAAATATCAATCAATTCTTAAAAACAAATAATTTTCAAACTTTTAATTTTCATCAAAAATTCACAACTTGAGCTAGGGACCTCCGAATTCGATTCCGGGCATACGCTCAGGTCCCATAATTCGATACGGATCCACCGGGACCGTCAAAATATGGATCCTGGCTCATTTACCAAAAATATTGACCAAAGTCAACTAAAATCAACTTTTAAGGCATAAATTCTTATTTTCATCAATTTTCAATATAAAAGCTTTTCGAAAACATTCCGGACTGTGCACGCAAATCGAGGAGGGTAAAAATGTGATTTTTAAGGTTTAAGAGCGCAGATTCGAGTTCTAAAATATAAGATAACCTTTTGGGTCATCACACTAAGGGTATATGATTACCTTTTGGAGGAAATCTTGCAAAACCCTCCTTTGAGTTCTTGAAGAAATTTCTTGAAGATCTAAGTATTTTATGTGTAGATTTCATCAATACTAGTGTAAAATAATGGAATTTCATACCAGGATAATAGGGATTGCTTACCTTGAAGAAGAGAGGAGTTGATGGTTTTGAAAGAGTGGAGAAGAGCTCCAAAATTTTTCCAAATGAAATGGGGAAAATGAGCGCCGAATTGGCTTAAAAAGAGCTGGAGTTGATCCGCGCCCGGTCTGATGAAGTGACCCTCACTTCGATGTCCACTGCATGCAAGAGAAGGCAGGATCCGCGCTCGGTCTGGCGAAGTGACCCTCACTTCGCTATCCGCCAAAATAACTGGGTGATCTAACTTTGGTAATTTGATCATAACTTTTAGTAGGAATATCTAAATGACGAACGACTTGATGCGTTATAAACTAGACGCAAAGGGCTACACTCTAGGTGCAAAATTCATGAAAGTATCTTCACCTAATGAGAGTTATACCCATTCAAAAGTAGGTGTTGTGCAAATTAAAACACTTTTTCCACTTAATAATTCCAACTTTCACCAATTAGTGTCGAAGCCTTCTAGACCTATCTAAATGCAAATCCGGGCATACGCCCAAGTTCAAAATTACCATCCGGACCTAACGGAACCATAAAAATCCGATCCGAGGTCGAATACTAAAAAGTCAAATTTGGTCAACATTTTCAACTTAAAGCTTCCAAAATAAATTTTATTCTTCCGAACGAATCCCGAAACACCTGAAAATCAAAACTGATGATTCACACACGTCATAATACATCATATAAAACTTTTTAAGAATTCAAATAGTTGGAAGGAGCATAAATGTTCAAAACGACAAGTCAGGTCGTTTCACATACTCTTTTTATGTCCTAGCAAACAAATAAGTATGCTTCACATGGATGATTGATGAATATTTCTTTTTGTGCTTTGAAGAGTATTCGGAACTTGCATAAAGATTTATAGGAAATTCTATATACTCAACTAAAAGTGGTTGTAAATTCGATTAGTGACTAACTGACAAAATCATAGTCATCACATGGAGCAACAATAAGAATCGATACAACACCTAGTAAACTCTTTGCTTATCAAAGAGAGATATTGAAAAAGTCTATTTAGAAGCCATGTAAAAACAATTACAGGACAAGCTCCATCGGTTGGAACCGTACTTAAGAATTTCTATACGGCTCAACATTCAATTCTTTTAGTGTCCCATTTTATTGTATATATCAGATCTAATAAAATTTGATGAGATTTCTCATAGATGTATCTTAGCCTTAGGATTAACAAAAAGACAAATAAGTTGATTACAAGTGTTTCAATCTGAAATTTTAATGAATAAAAAATATCATTCTCGACGCAAATTTCATAATAGAAACTCAACTAGCCTTGATCGAAACAAAGACATATTACATAAAAATGAATAAAAGAGGGACCAACCTCCATTAACAGTGGGAGAAGATTTCAATGTTCACCTGAAACAAAATTCACTAAGAATCAAGTCAATAATCATTATCCTCAAGAATAACAAATTTTATGAAATTAAAACAATAAAATAAAGCATATAAATGTTCTTAGATCTTCAAGAAATAAAGCATAAGAAAAATATGTCATGTAAATTGAAAGGAGAGATTATCAATTTATAAATGTTCTTTGAGGACCATTAGTCCTCTTTCTATTATGAGCAAGCTTCACTGCCTATTGTTTCTCTTGAATTGAACTGTTAGTGAGAAATATTACTACGAGTAAATGTTGTCTGAATTTAGTTATCCGTCTCTGAAAATTTATCCATGCTTTGCACAGTTATGAAAGATTTAATTTATAAAATAATCTTTTTAACATATAAAATCATCCCAATTACTTTAGCAATTAGATGTTTTTCTCTATTTCTCATCCTTAAGGGTTTGTAGTTTTCTAGATATACTTAATCTTTTTATAGTCACATAGGAAAAAACCATATTTTTTATTTTTTATTGGAAAATATGTTTTATTTTAAAATGGATCCCTTATGTACATATACGTAATAACTTCTAAAACATGAATTTTCCTTTGTACACTTATTAGTATCGAACCTTTCTCTTCGTTCATTAGTATAATCTTAACACTTCCAGAATTTTTTCCTTGTTTAAATTTAATAATGTAACATAATAATAAGGAAGAATAGCCTAGTTGACACTTGTACTTGTTCGCATTTGTCATCGCGGTCCCTATATTCAATAAAGTGTCATTCATGCACTTATAGTTTTTCAAAGTCGATATTTTAAATCCCTGTGATTATTGACCGAGCATATGTGACAACTTAATAGCTGAGTTGTACAAGATGCGTATATTTCAGGCGTACAACAAGCGTGAATATAAATATTAAAAATGATTTAAAATAAGAAAAGAAAAAGAAAAAGACAATAGAAATTAAAAACAAAAACATATTATGTTTCTTTCTCGTTTCACCCCACCCCTCCCGTATTTTTTTCTCTCTTTATCCCTCTCCCCTTCTCGTTCTTCCCCCAGCCCCTGCCCCATTTTTTTTTTCTAAATATTTTTGATAGATCTAAATTTCTTTGTCATTGTTTGTTTGCTTTGCGAATGTTTGTTTTAGTACAAAATCGTTTAATTAAATTTATTAAAATATGATAAGTGTAATATTGTCACGATCCAAAATCCAAATCTGTCGTGATGGTGCCTATCTCGATACTAGGCAAGCCGATAATCTCAATAAACCACAATTTCTCTTAAGTTTGAAAATATAATATTTAAATACAATACAAAATCCCACAAATACTGATACGAACACTCCCCAAAATCTGGTGTCACTGAGTACATGAGCATCTAATATGAATACAAGTCTGAACAATACGGTCTATAATAGTCTAAGACCAAATACAGTAAACAAGGAGATAGGGAAAGAGAGACAAGGTCTGCGAAACACGGCAGCTACCTCTGAGTCTCTGGGAAATAAACTGTGCGAGAAAAATCAACACCCGCTATGTCCAGAAATATCTGGATCTGCACACGAAGTGCAAGGTGTAGTATGATTATAACCAACTCAGCAAGTAACAAAAATAAATAAAGAATTGAAGATAATGACGAGCTACACAGTTATAGTTCATTTTCAGTAATTCCAACAGAGAATAGACATGCTTTCAAATCCAGCAGTTTAAGTCAAATCAATTTATACAGTTCAAGTTCATGTAATTCGGATGTAAAACATTTCAGAGAATTTCACAACAATGACAAATAGAAACTAAGTGCAACAACAAATGAAAAGCAAGTACAGTCTCTCAGGGCAACAGTCACTCCACTCGTCACAACAACTCAACCACTCGGCTCTCAGCCCTCAGCACTCACACTCAATGGGTACCCGCGCTCACTGAGGGTGTACAGACTCCGGAGGGGCTCCTACAGCCCAAGCGCCATAATCCGTACGGACAACTCACGTGCTATTATCCTGCACGGACAACTCACGTGCCATAATATCCTTACCTCACCGACAGGCCCTCGGCCTTACTCAGTCCTCAACCTCTCTATCTCGGGCTCTCGAAAATCATAAAGATCAGCCCAAACAAAGATAACATAGTGTATCAACAAATATCATGAAAGACTGAGGTATGATACGCAAGTAAAATCATGACTGAGTACAAGATAACAATTAGCAAATAATTCAACAAGTACGCGACCTCTGTGGGTCCCAACAGTACCATCACATAGCCTAAACATGATTTCTAACATGATTTATAATCAAATTTCTTCAACACATAGAGAGCATATAGCTAACAACAAGTTATTCAATTTTACAGTTTCATGCGACGGACTAATTCATAATCACCTCGGTGCACGCTCACACGCCCATCACCTAGCATGTGCGTCACCTCTAAAATAATCACATGACACAAAATTCTGGGGTTTCATACCCTCAGGACCAGATTTAAAACTGTTACTTACCTCAAGTCGTAAAATTCTTATTCTGCAATGTCCTTTCCTCGTGAATTGGCCTTCAAACGCCTCGAATCTAGCCGTAAATAATTCGTTTCAGTCAATAAAATTCATTGGAATTAATTTCATAAGAAAATGCTAATTTTCCATAAAAAACTAAATTTTATATCAAAAATCACCTGTGGGGCCTACGTCTCGGAACTCGACAAAAGTTATAAAATTCGAAAGCCCATTCAACCACGAGTCTACCCATACTAATTTTACCAAATTCCAACCTCAACTCGACCCTCAAACCCACAATTTAAATCAAGAGGGTTTTCAAACTTTTCCAACTTAATTCACCAATTAAATGATAAAAACAACCATAGATTCGGGTAATTTAACAAATATTGAGTTAAAAATACTTACCCATTATTTTCCTTGAAAAACTCCCGAAAATCGCCTCTTCCCGAGCTCCAATCCGTCAAAAACGGAAAATGGAACGAAATCCCATTTTCAGAACTTAAACTCTCTGCCCAGACATTTGCTCTACGCGATCGCGAACATTCCCACGCGATCGCGAAGAACAATTTCCCATCGCCCAGATTTAATTTTACGCGATCGCGGACTTTCCCAAGCGATCGCGATGCATAATGTCACAGACCTACGCGATCGCGAAGAACAACCGCGTGATTTCCATTTCTGCCACATTTTCTCTACGCGAACGCGACCTTCTTCACGCGTTCGCGAATAACAAACTCACATAGCTACGCGATCGCGAAAGCACAAAATATCACTGCCTCAAATTAACCCTACGCGATCGCAGATATCCCCACACGATCGCGTAGAACAAAAAACCTCCACTGATCCACTAAGCCTACGCGATCGCAGACAAACTTTTTAAAAATTCAAAAATTCAAAAAGTCAGCCCTCCAATCAAACTTTTCAAAAATTCAACTTTCGGCATTTCAAGCCTAATTCACTACGGACCTCCCATTAATTTTTCGGACACGCTCCTAAGTCCAAAATCACCATACAGAGCTATTGGAATCATCAGAATTAAATTCCGAGGTCGTTTACTAATAAGTCAATATCCGGTCAACTATTTCAACTTAAGCTTCCAACATGAAAATTCATTCTTCCAAGCTAACTCTGAAATACCTTAAAACCAAAATCAATAATTCACACAAGTCATAATACCTCGTAGGAAGTTATTCAAGACTTTAAATAGTTGAAAGGAGCATAAATACTCAAAACAACCGGTTGGGTCGTTACAAATATTAGGAACCCTTTTCTGGAAAGCAAGATTTTAATGGGAGAAGGACGGGATTTGAAGCTAGTGAAATCATGAAGATGGATGTGAAGGAATGAAGATGGACAAACATGGCGAAAAGAGGAACGGAATTGGGTGCTACTACAGTTGGGAAGCTGGATTTTGGAAAGGAAGAAAAATGGTGGATATAAGATATTAGGGTAGATGTGGAATAAGGGTTCTTATGGAGGAATTGGAAATCAAAGAGTGTTCGTGATGATTTTTGATGGCCAGAGAAATTTTGTCAGTGCTGGAGGTGATAGAATAAGGAGAAGGTGATGGTGAAGAAGAAAGAGAAAAGAAAAAGTAAAAAAAAAAAGAAAGAAAGACAGAAGGATTATTTATATTTTTTCATGTAAAATTAAAAAGAAAAGGTGATGTAGCATAATTTTATGTGACGGGGATTCTAGCATCATGCGATTGAGAGAAACGCAGCGGCATAGGGGTTTAAAATATCGACTTTGAACGACTATAAGTGACTGGATGAAATTTCGTTGAATACAGGGATTGGGATGACAAATGCACATAAGTACAAGTGTCTATCAGACTATTCTGCCTAATAATAACTACAACACAGAAAAACGAAAGAAAATAAAAAAGGCAAAACTGAATCCACCCTCCCATATTCGTTGAAGCAAATTACATGAATCCTTCTGTAATTTTTATCTTGACTGTATACGAGTAAAATCGAGCTCATAGTATACCCTAGCATCCGACATGATAGGCCGGGATCAAGACATGGCAATAAAGGATTGAAGATCGGTCCCAAGCCCCATCGGGTTAGCAACCGAGACCAAATACATGTCTTCGATAACACCGCGACCGTGACCCCGGAATCGGTCCTGGTTTAAACGACCTTGAAGAAACATTACTAGCATAACAGAAAATCGAAATATTCGTGACCGGTCGGATATTACGGCGGAAATCTCGGCACCTATCAATAAGGAACCGGCAATCAACAAATCAAGAGATTTTTTACCTTTTATAGAGTTGTAACTAATGTAGGACTCCCCTAATATATAAAGGGGGTCTGATTACTTGTAAAACACATCTTAACACGCATTCCAAAGCAATACATTATTATTCTCTTTAATCTCTTATTCTTCTGTGTCTTGATACCGATCGAAGTATGTCCGGCTCAAGGGTGATCAACCTTCCAAGGCTGAGATTGTTCAATTCGTGTGGTTTGCATTTACTTTATCATTATTTATTTCAATTGCAATCTAATTTATCATTTTGTGTCAAGTTAATCCACGTATCCTTAAAACCACTTACAAATTCAATTATTATCCGATTTTGAGGGTAAACATTGACCTTTTACTTCATTTTTGTCTTGCTTACTTCCATATCCCTCTTTTTCTGTAAAAATATTAAATCTCCCTTGTGTTTCATCTTCTCTAACTTCCCAACAGTAAAGGTAGGCAACAATAACTCAAGGCATTAATTATCTAAGAGTAATGTATAGCTAATGTGAAAAAAGAGAAAATAATTATGCCTTTTGGGCATAAAAAGGTGTCCCAAATTGTAAACAAAGAATTTAATTTGCATAGGGCGAATATTTGAGAATAGAGGTTAGATATGTCAAACGCCATTAATTACAAGTCTGGAGACATGAGATTCAAAGGATCTTGCATTTTCTAACTTTATCAAGAGAAGAAATGACAAATTGATTATCATTATCTAACTTTATCAAGAGAAGAAATGACAAATTTATTATCACAACCAAAGTCAAAAAGACTTTGTAAACTAAATACCTAGTCAATATTCCGATGAAGTGATTGAGCACATAGTTAAATTCAGTGAAACACATGCATACACATATATTGGTGTCACGCCCCCAAAACTGGGGTGGGACGTGAGTGGCACTCAACTCTTATCACTCGTTGAGTGAACCCTGTACTATTTGTATCAAACTTTAAGTTCAATTGCAAAGAAACTAACATGCTTAAATATTAATTCTAATCATATTGCAGTTCTTAAGCTGACTTATAAAATATAATAAATAAAGGATAAATTTTAAAATATTTTAATACTAACCCATTAACAAGTCATGAGCCTCTAGAATCAGAAAAATAAAATTTAAAATACATAGCCTACGGGGACATTCCCAGGAAATAAAATAAACGTAAAAAAAAAGTTATAAATAATGGTCTGAAAAGGGTCCGCTACCGCTGGGATGAATCAACGGAGTCAGTAAACTGGATCTAGAATATCTCCCCAAGCCACGTGCTTCGTTACCTGTGTCCTCAATACCTGCCGCACGATGCAACAGGCCCAAATGAACTAAGTACTACCAAATGATACCCAGTAAGTCTCATAGGCTACCTCCTAAAAAAGGCAAAGCGAGACCTTCTGGAGATTATAAGAAATAAAAGGGATATACGGAAAATCATATAAATTATATAAAATTTTATAACCAAGTAATAAGCTCGAAACTGAAACTGTAAGCTGAAACTGAAACTTAACGTAACTGATATCTGAAATAGAAACTGAATTATAAATATTTTAAGACGTAACTTTGCAAAGTTAATTATTACGCATAATGGCCCTGCGAACGTGAGCATCTGGGAACACGTACGGGGAGTGTCGACCTATCTCCCCGACAAACAATTGGCACATGCGAGCGTAGGTTAGTAAACCGTGACATCATGGCACTCATGTTGGGGGAGGTTGTCCACTTCTCCCTATTGAATGTGAATATCACAAATAAAGGCGCATAACAACTGGTAATACATATAAGCATGTATTCATATCACATATAAGGTCGTACTGAATAAGAATAAAATGAAATGAGTATTAGATCACGAGAAGACATGACTTAGATTTATCTAGCATATGGAGCACAAGGGTTCTAATGGAATTCCCTACTAGGAAAGTAATCCTCAACTCACCTCAATTACAAGCTCAACTTTGCCTCCATGTATCTTCCACGCAATCCCAAGTCACCAATTTCTCTAACTACGTGACAATTGGGTTCAACTTAAATTAATACATGTCCAAAGAATACAACTATATACACAGTTCTCTTGTTCTAGAAAAATCCCACTTAGGTTCTAAAACACTAATTAGTCTGTAATAACTCAATAAATCGATTTGTAACGTTTAATTCCACACATCATTAAAACAAGCTATAACTACGAAGTTTTATATTTTTTTTTCTTCCAAACTTCATCACTGCCCAGTAATGGGTAATCATAATTCCAATAATAAATTCATAGCAAATACATCCAAGGATATTACTATATTGTAATAACATTATTGAATAAAGCCCAAACATTTAAAATTCTTTTATTTATTTATTTTTTTAAAAAAAATACAAATCTCAAAATCCTACCCATATCTCATTTGATAGTAGATAAATAATATTTTTACCAGAGAAGAGTATATGGGTACCTCCGAATGAGAGTCAATATGCCGCTTTTGATTACACAATTCTCGTGAAATCAAACTCTCAAGATAACCCAAGCACTTGCAGACTTGCGGTGAACAAGCTTGAGAAAACAGAAACTTTATTTTCTTTCTTTCTTGAAAGTAGCGAGCGAAAGAGGCATACAATTGTCACTGATTTAGTGGACTTATTTTTCTTAAAGTTTTCACTAGTAGGCATGTGGGACATAGCTAAATAATTGCCCAACTTTTTCTTTCTTTCGAGTTGTTTACTTGACTTCTCTTACCATATTTAAACTACTTATCCTTCATTATACTAGCTAACAAGAAATTATTCAATACACTAGGATACTAGAAAATTTCAACAACTTTGTTTTCTAACTAAAAGTCAGGTAACTTAGTTTATTCTTAAGTTTCCGTCCTATCGTATTAGTTCATATCCTATATGCATATTTTCTCAAATACTTCGCTTAAACCATGCAAGTCCTTATACCCTTCGAGCACTTTAATCACGTTATGAACTTCGAGATTATTAAAATTTTAAGCTAGAAATTTATTGGGCTTTACATTCTCCCCCGCTTAAGAATATTCGTCCTCGAATTTTGTGTCGTCATTGTTTTTTAGTCTAAAAGAAAGATCTTTGGACCCCAAAATTTGACTAACTCCTAAAATTTTCAAAAATTTTGGCAAAGTCTCTTTTGTTACTGGAGCTTTCCATAAATTTTCAACATGTCCAACAACCCAATAACAATAATACTTTGTACCTCTAGCCATTCAATCCAATAATATACAACATCAAGGCACATCCATATGCACGCCAAAGACATTTTACATTATTATAAGTAGGAGGGTTTAATCTCAGAAAGGCATGTGGATCAAGTTTTCCTGTTGGTAACGGCACACTCTGGGAAATATTTGCAGGGACAACTAGTGGTGGTACCTCGAGTGGAGCTTGAAAATCATCTCCTATAACTTCTTCATCTGAATCATGAGGGTCTTGAGGAAGAGCATGAACAGGTGCAACCCGACCAATAATCGGAGGGGCTAGGGACTCCACAAAGTCCAAAATTTTTTCAATTCGATTATCCTGCTGATGTGGTGGTACCCGATCATTAACAGCCTGCTGAGGTGGAGCTTGTGATTGTCTTGTGGCCCTACCACGAGCCAAATTACCTCTGGCATTTCCACCTCTACCACTAGCATTTTGACCTATACCTCTACCACGTCCTCTAACTGCAGCTGGTACTATTAGTGCGGCTTGCACCTCTGGTGCTGCTTCTTGATGATTAGCAGCTGGTATCTCAACATTTTTAGCAATAGAGGATGAAGTTG
Organism: Nicotiana otophora; assembly: GCA_000715115.1. NCBI lineage: Eukaryota > Viridiplantae > Streptophyta > Magnoliopsida > Solanales > Solanaceae > Nicotiana > Nicotiana otophora. The sequence continues at coordinate 6,861 of AWOL01S0104574.1, read as the reverse complement.
ATCTTGTTCTAACCATCTTGTTTGTGCTGGAACGAGAGATAAATGAGTGTTAGAATTCTGGAACGTTTAGCTCTAACTCACGATATACGAATCAAAGGAGAGAAACAAAAACAAAACTCCTAACAAGTCCTGCAGCCTCCCAAATATAAGTATGGTGCACATCATATACATATTTGAAACTCTGCTAGACACGACTCATGACTCTCTAAAACTCCGTAAACCTGGCTGCTCTGATACCAACTTGTCACGCCCCCAAACTGGGGTGGGGCGAGATTGGCACTCAACCCTTACCACTCATTGAGTGAACCCTGTACTATTTGTATCAAACTTCAAGTTCAATAGCAAAGAAACTTAATTTAAAATCTGAAAATACATAGCCTGCGGGGGCATCCCCCGAAAATAAAATAAACGTAAAATAAAAGTTATAAATAATAGTCTGAAAAGGGTCCGCTACCACTGGGATGAATCAACGGAGTCTGTAAACTGAATCTAGAATATCACCCCGAGCCACGTGCCTCGTTACCTGCGTCCTCAATACCTGCCACACGACGTAGCAGGCCCAAACGGGCTAAGTACCACCAGAAGATACCCAGTAAGTCTCAGAGGCTACCTCCTAAAAAGGCGGAGCGAGACCTTCTGGAAATTATAAGAAAGAAAAGGGATATACGGAAAATCATATAAAATTTTACAACCAAGTAATAAGATGGAAACTAAAACCGAAAGCTGAAACTGAAACTTAACGTAGAAATTGAGCACATAACTAATATCTGAAATAGAAACTGAATTATATATATTTTAAGACGTAACTTTGCAAGGTTAATTGTTACGCATAATGTCCATGCATACGTGAGCATCTAGGAACACGTACGGGTGAGTGTCGGCCTATCTCCCCAACAAACAGTTGGCACCTGCGAGCGTGGGGTAGGTAACCCTGACATCACGGTACTCACGCTGGGGGAGGTTGGTCACTTCTCCCTATTGAATGTGAATATCACAAATAAAGGCACATAACAATTGGTAATACACATAAGCATGTATTCATGTCACACATAAGGTCGTACTGAATAAGAATAAAGTGAAATGAGTATTAGATCACGAGAAGACATGACTTAGCTTTATCTAGCATATAGAGCACAAGGGTTCTAATGGAATTCCCTACTAGGAAAGTAAACCTCAACTCACCTCAATTGCAAGCTCAACTTTGCCTCCGCGTATCTTTGAGGCAATCCCAAGTCACCAATTTCTCTAACTATATGATAATTGGGTTCAACTTAAATTAATACATGTCCAAAGAATACAACTATATACACAGTTCTCTTGTTCTAGGAAAATCTCACGTAGGTTCTAAAACACTAATTAGTCTGTAATAACTCAATAAATCGATTTGTAACGTTTAATCCCACAACTCATTAAAACAAGCTATAACTACGAAGTTTTCTATTTTGTTTTCTTCCAAACTTCATCACTGCCCAGTAATGGGTAATCATGATTCCAATAATAAATTCATAGTAAATGCTTCCAAGGCTCTTACGATATTGTAATAACATTATTGAATAAAGCCCAGGCATTTAAAATCCTTTTATTTATTTATTTTTAAAAAAAAATACAAATCTCAAAATCCTACCCATATCTCAATTGTTAGTAGATAAACAATTATTTTACCGGAGAAGAGTATAATGGTACCTCCGAATGAGAGTCAATATGCCATTTTTGAATACACAATTCTCGTGAAATCAAACTCTCAAGATAACCCAAGTAATTGCAGACTTGCGGTGAACAAGCTTGAGAAAACAGAAACTTTGTTTTGTTTCTTTCTTGAAAGTAGCTAGCGAAAGAGGCATACAATTGCCACTGATTTAGTGAACTTATTGTCACGACCCAAAATTTGACATGTCATGATGGCGCCTATCTCAATACTAGGCAAGCCGATAACATCAATAACTCTCGATCTTCTTTAAGTTTTTTTAAAAAAATATTTAAATACAATACAAAATCCCACAAATACTAGTACACACACTCCCCAAAACCTGGAGTCATTGAGTACATGAGCATCTAATGTGAATAAAAATCTGGAAAATACGGTCTATAATAGTCTAAGACCAAATATATTAAACAAAGAGATAGGGAAGGAGAGACAAGGTCTGCGAAACACGGCAGCTACCTCTGAATCTCCGAAAAATCCACTGTTCGAGAGAATCAACACCCGCTATATCTGGGAACACCTGGATCTGCACATGAAGTGCATGGTGTAGTATGAGTACAACCAACTCAGCAAGTATCAATAATAAATAGAGAACTGAAGATAGTGACGAGCTACACAGTTACAGTTCATTTTCAGTAATTCCAGCAGGTAGTAGACATGCTTTCAATTCCAGTAGTTTAAGTCAAACCAGCTTTATACAGTTCAAGTTCATGTAATTCGGATATAAAAATATTTCAGAGAATTTCACAACAATGACATATAGCAACTAAGTGCAACAACAAATGAAAAGCAAGTATAACCTCTTAGGGTAACAGTCACTCAACTCGTCACAACAGCTCAACTACTCAGCTCTCATCCATCAACACTCATACTCAATGGGTACCCGCGCTCACTGGGGGTGTACAGACTCTAGAGGGGCTCCTACAGCCCAAGCGCTATAATCCGCACGGACAACTCACGTGCTGCACAGACAACTCACGTGCTATAGTATCAATATCTGGATCCACACGGACAACTCACGTATTATAGTATAATATCTGGATCCTCATGGACAACTCATGTGCTATAGTATAATATCTGGATCCACACGGACAACTCACGTGTTATGATAATATCTCACAATCAGGCCCTCGGCCTCACTCGGTCATAAATCTCTCCAGTCTCTCGGGCTCTCAAAAATCATGAAATCAGCCCAACAACAATGATATGATGCATCAATAATGAACAATAGAGACTGAGATAAAATAAACAAGTAAACTGTGACTGAGTACAAAATAATAATTTAGTAGATAATTCAACATGTACATGACCTTTATGGATCCCTACAGTGCCAACACATAATCTAAACATGATTCGTGGTTCAATATCTTTACTACATGGATAATGTACAGATAACAACAGATTATTCAACTACACAGTTCCATGAAATGGACCAAGTCCCAATTCTCACGATGCACGCCCACACGCCGGTCACCTAGCTTGTGCGTCACCTCCAAAATACTCACATGATACAATAATCTGGGGTTTAATACCCTCAGGACCAAATTTAAAACTGTTACTTACCTCAAACCGCGTAATTCTTTATTCCGCTATGCCCTTGTCACGAGAATTGATCTCCGAAAGCCTCGTATCTAGCCACAATTAATTCGATTCAGTCAATACCAATTATTGTAATTCATTCCATAAGGAAATACTAGTGTTCCAATACAAATCCGAAATTAACTCAAAAATCGCCCATGGGGTCCATGTCTCGGAACCCGATAAAAGTTACAAAATATGAACGCTCATCCAACCACGAGTCCAACCATACAAATTTTACCAAATTCCGACATCAACTCGATCCTCAAATCTTCAATTAAAGTCATTGAAGATTTTTATCATTTTCAACCCAATCTTTACCCATTTGAACTCAACAATCTTTCCATAAACCTTATTGATATGTATAAATAACACTATTACACCCAAGAATCATACTCTTAATCACCCATCTTTACCCAAACTCGAAATTGAAGACTAAGGGTTAGAACCTTACCTCTTGGGGTGAAGATCTTGTGATATTTTCTTGTTGGATTTCAAAGCTTGAACAAGATCTTGATGAACAAAGCACTTGAGCTTCTTCCTCTCTCTAGAATACTCTCCATTCTCTCTAAAAATGTTAGATTTTTGCTCCAAAATGAGTCCCAAAGCCTATTAATCAAAATGGGGTCGGGTTATGAAAATAGAAAAATTAATCCTCTGAAAGCAGGTATGCGGTCGCGTAATGGACCGAGAATGGGTATGTGGGTCGCAAAATGCTCGCAAAAATCGATGCCCAGAACTGGGTTGTTGTGGTCCATTCTGCGACCAGTTTGCGGTCGCAGAATCTCATGTTTTCCAGCCTTTGGTAATTTTGTCATAACTTCTTGTAGGAATGTCCAAATAATAAACGGTTTGAAGCGTTAGAAACTAGACTCAAAGATCTTTTGTTTGATAGGTAATACACCATATAACACTTAGTATCACGAGAGTTATGCTCATTTGAAGTTAGGTCTTGTGCGAACTCACTTGAAACTTTAGTCTATTATGAAATTTCCAACTTCTACATTCGATGCCGAAACCTATCGAATCAAGTCCGATTGACTTCAAATTGCGTAAACAAGTCATAAATGACATAATTGACCTATTCTAATTTACAGAATCGGATTCCGACTCCAATATCAAAAAGTCAACCCCCGGTCAAACTTTTTAAAAATTCAACTTTCTCCATTTCAAGCCTAATTCTACTACGGACCTCCAAATAATTTCCGGACACGCTACTAAGTCCAAAATAACCATACAGAACTATTGGAATCATCATAATTCAATTCCGAGGTCGTTTACACATAAGTCAATATCCCCTCAACTATTTCAACTTAAGCTTACAACATGGAAATTCATTCTTCCAAACTAACTTCGAAATACCTTAAAACTAAAACTGACAATTCACACAAGTCATAATACCTCGTAGGAAGTTATTCAAGATTTCAAATAGTTGAAAGGAGCGTAAATGCTCAAAATGACAAGTCGGGTCGTTACACTTATGTTTCTTAAAGTTTTCACTAGTGGGCACGCGGGGCATAGCTAAATAATTGCCCAACTTTTTCTTTCTTTCCAGTTGTTTACTTGACTTCTCTCACCATATTTTAAACTAATATAAAGGCTACTTATCCTTCATTATACTAGCTAACAAGAAATTATTCAATACACTAGGATACTAGAAAATTTCAGCAACTTTGGTTTCCAACTAAAAGTCAGGTAACTTAGTTTATTCTTAAGTTTTCGTCCTACCGTATTAGTTCATATCCTATACGCATATTTTCCCAAATACTTCGCTTAAACCATGCGAGTCCTTATACCCTTCAAGCACTTTAATCACGTTATGAACTCCGAGATTATTAAAATTTTAAGCTAGAAATTTATGGGGCTTTACATTCTCCCCCCTCCCCCCTAAGAATATTCGTCCTTGAATGTTGTGTCGTAATTGTTCTTTAGTCTAAAAGAAAGATCTTAGCACCCCAAAATTTGACTAACTCCTAAATTTTTCAAAACTTTTGGCACAGTCTCCCTTGTAACTGGAGCTTTCAATAAATTTTTAACCTGTCCAATAACCCAATAACAATAACACTTTGCACTTCTAGCCACTTAATCCAATAATATACAACATCAAGGAACACCCATATACCCGCCAAAGCCATTTTACATCATTATAAGTTGGAGGGTTTAATCTCAAAAAGGCATGTGGATCAATTTTTCCTATAGGTAACTGCACTGTCGGGGCAATATTTGCAGGGACAACTGGTGGTGGTACCTCGAGTGGAGCTTAAAAATCATTTCCTATAACCTCTTCATCTGAATCATGAGGGTCCTGAGGAGGAGCATGAACAGGTGCAGCCAGATCACCAATCGGAGGGGCTAGGGACTACAGAAAGTCTAAAATTCTGTCAATTCGATTATCCTGCTGATGTGGTGGTACCCGATCATTAACAACCTGCTGAGGTGGAGCTTGTGCTTGTCTTGTGGCCCTACCACGAGCCTGATTACCTCTGGCATTTCCACCTCTACCACTATCATTTTGACATATACCTCTACCTCTGCCACGTCCACTAACTGCAGCTGGTGCTATTAGTGCGGCTTGCACCTCTGGTGCTGCTTCTTGATGATTAGCAGCTGGTATCTCAATATTGTTAGCAGTAGAGGATGAAGTTGATCTTGTTCTAACCATCTTGTTTGTGCTGAAAAGAGAGATAAATGAGTGTTAGAATTCTAAAACGTTTAGCTCTAACGCACGATATAAGAATCAAAGGAGAGAAACAAAAAAAAACAATTCCTAACAAGTCCTGCAGCATCCCAAATATAAGTATGGTGCACATCATACGCATATCTGAGACTCTACTAGACACGGCTCATGACTCCCTAAACATCTGTAAACTTGGCTGCTTTGATACCAACTTGTCACGCCCACAAACTGGGGTAAGACGTGATTGACACTCAACTCTTACCACTCGTTGAGTGAACCCTATACTATTTGTATCAAACTTCAAGTTCAATAGCAAAGAAACTAACATGCTTAAATTTTAATTCTAATCAAATTGAAGTTCTTAAGCTGACTGATAAAATATAATAAATAAAGGATAAATCCCAAAAAACTTTAATACTGACCCATTAACAAGTCATGAGCCTCTAGAATCTGAAAAATAAAATTTAAAATACATAGCCTACGGGGCATCCCCGGAAATAAAATAAAAGTAAAAAAAGTTATAATAATGGTCTGAAAAGGGTCTGCTACCGTTGGGATGAATCAACGGAGTCTGTAAACTGAATCTAGAATATTTCCTCTAGCCACGTGCTTCGTTACCTGCGTTCTCAATACCGGCCACATGACGTAGCAGGCCCAAACGGGCTAAGTACCACCAAAAGATACCCAGTAAGTCTCATAGGCTACCACCTAAAAAGGCGGAGCGAGACCTTCTGGAAATTATAAGAAAGAAAAGGGATATACGAAAAATCATATAAAATTTTACAACCAAGTAATAAGCTGGAAACTGAAACTGTAAGGTAAACTGTAAGCTGAAAATGAAACTTAACGTAGAAATTGAGCACATAACTGATATCTGAAATAGAAACTGAGTTTTGTATATATA
>AWOL01S0104557.1:0-10422 GCA_000715115.1 Nicotiana otophora | reverse complement strand
TTGCCATACTTATAGCCTGTTTGGCCAAGCTTCTAAAATCAGTTTATTTTGAGAAGTGCTTTTCTCAAAAGTACTTTTTAAAAAAGTAATTTTGGTGAGAAGCAGTTTGAATTTGGCTAATTAATTTCAAAAGCACTTTTGAACAGTAATTAGTGTTTGGCCAAGCTTTTGAAAACTGCTTCTAAGTATATTTTTCTCAAAAGTGCTTCTTAGAAAAGTGCTTTTGGAGAGAAGCTACTTTTTTCTGCTTCTCAAAAATTGCTTCTGCTTCTTCTCAAAAGCACTTTTTTCCTTCCAAAAGCTTGGCCAAACACCTCAATTTTTGGCCAAAAGTTCTTTTGGCTAAAAAAAAGCCCTTTTGGCCCAAAAATAAGCTTGGCCAAAGAGGCTATTAGTGATGAACGAGGTCTTTTCCCGATCATCCGGGTTCATTTGAATTTGGTTGTACTCGGAATAGGCATCAAGAAAACTGAGGATCTCGTGGCCGGTCGTGGCATCGATCATGCGATCGATGTTAGGCAAAGGAAAAGAGTCCTTGGGGCATGCTTTATTTAAATCCTAGTAATCCACACATATTCTTAGTTTGTTCCCTTTCTTAGGGACTACTACTATGTTTGCTAGCCATTAGGGATATTTGACTTCCCGGATGGACCCTATTTTAAGAAGCTTAGTTACCTTGTCTTCGATGAAGGCTTGCTTGATCTCAGACGGGGGTCTTCTTTTATGCTTCACCGGATGGAATTTCGGGTCCAAGCTCAGTTTATGGGCGGTGATCTCCGATGGGATACCTGTTATGTCGAGATAGGACCAAGCAAAACAATCCATGTTAGCTATAAGAAATTGAATGAGTGTTTTTCCTAAGTTCGGGAGTTAACCCCGTGCCCAGGTATACATTTCGATCGGGCAGATGTTCGATCAGTATGACCTACTCCAGATCTTTGACTGTTGATTTGGTAGCGTCAGAATCATCGGGGACTATGAAGGATCGAGGAACCCCATAATCATCGTCTTCGTCAGTCCCCTGCTTATCTAGTCAAGGCGAGGCCGGCGTTTGTAATTGCTATTTGGCTTCCTGTTTTCTTTTGAATCTGACTCATTTGTCGATGAGAGTGTTGATACTGGAATCACTTCATCAACGGCAAACATTTCCTTCACGGAGGGCTGCTCCCCATAGATTGTTTTGATCCCTTTTGGTGTTGGGAATTTTAACACCTGGTGTAGGGTCAAGGGCACAACCTTCATGTTGTGGATCCATGGTCTCCTGAACAGGGCGTTATATCTCATATCCCATTCGATCACATAAAACTTGGTCTCCTAGATGGTCCCGGTTGTGTTTACTGGCAATGTTATTTCCCCCTTAGTAGTTTCACAGGCCATATTGAATCCATTTAGCACTCGGGTCGTGGGCACGATTTGGTCTTGTAGGCCAAGCTGTTCTACGACCCTTTATCGAATGATGTTGGCCGAACTACCTGGATCAATTAACACGTGTTTAACTCGAGTTTTATACATGAGTACAGATGTATGACATGTTAAGGTTCTTCTTGCTCGTTTTGTTTATTGGAATCCCTATTTCTGAAATGATTCTTGGCTCGATCACTTAGAAACTCCCGTAGGTGTCCGTCGTTGAATAACAGGGCTACTTCTTCTCTCAACTGTCGATAATCTTCCGTTCTGTGGCCATAGGTGCCATGGTTTTTGCACATTTGGTTGGGATTTCTCTGGGCTGGATCGGTCTGTGAAGGTCGAGGCCATTTGGTATCTTTGATGCGTCCGATAGCCGATACGATGGTGGTTGCATCAACATTAAAGTTATATTCTGACAATCGTGGTGCTTCTTTAGGTCCGATAGGCTTGACGAAGCCATTCTTGCTCATGAGCCCTCGAGAGCTCTAACCTCGGTCATTTATCCTTTCATTTCGTACAGGATTTTTCCCAGATCTGCTACTCCTACGATCTCCATTATACGGTTGGTACCGATCCCTATTCAACCTTGGTTCTCGATCAATGCCCCTCTTGATTCTATCAACTGGCCTGATAGGATAAACGGACCTGGAAGGAGCCCCAAGTTGGTCTTCTTCGACCCTGATCTTTGATTGATACCGATTATGCACATCGACTCAAGTAACAGTCGAGTATTCTATCAAATTCTGCTTCAACTGTTGTGAAGCCACTGATATTCGTACATTGAGTCTTTGGGTGAAAGCTTGTACAGCCCAATCATCGGCGACCGCTGGCAGATCCATTCGTTCCATTTGGAATCGAGACACGAATTCTCTGAGCATTTCGTTGTCCTTCTTCCTTACCTCGAAAAGGTCCAATTTCCTAGTTTCGACCTTGATGGCCCCAACGTGCGCCTTTACAAAGGAATCTGCAAGCATAGCAAATGAATCAATAGAATTAGGCGGTAAAATGTGGTACTATATCATAGCTCCCTTTGACAAGGTCTCCCCGAATTTCTTTAGCAAGACAGATTCGATCTCGTCATCCTCTAGATCATTCCCTTTAATAGCACATGTGTAAGAGGTGGCATGCTCGTTCGGGTCGGTAGTTCTATTGTATTTAGGAATCTCGGGCATGCGAAACTTCTTGGGAATCGATTTGAGAGCTGCGCACGGGGGGAAAGGTTTTTGCACGAATTTTTTGGAATCCAGACCCTTCAATATTGGTGGTGCCCCCGAGATTTGATCGACCCTGGAGTTGTAAGTTTCCACTTTCTTGTCGTTTGCCTCGATCTTCTTTTCCCCCGACTCAACTCATTTTGTTAGTTCTTCAAGCATCTTCATGATTGCAGGATCGACCCTCGATTCATTCCCGTTCGATTTCCTTGAAACCGATTCGACGCCCTGTGGGTAACTTCTTGGGACGGCTCGGGCTCGATTCTACTTGGTGGGTGATTCTGGTTTTGGAGCTGGGCTATTGTTGCTTATTGAGCCTGCAACATTTCGAATATCACCCGAAGGCTGATCTCACCCTCTTCGCCGCCATGTGTGCTTTGAGCGGCTGATCGAACATCCCTATGGATGCTGCTCTCGGGATCAACGGTCAAATTTGCATTGATGGCTGCATGCGAGCTGACGTCGATTGGACCTACAACCGGAACTCCATCGAGGCCAATTGGAGATACGTTGTTCCCTAGTGCTATGTTATCATTTTCGTCCTGGTGACCGAAATTATTGTCCACATGTACGGGTGCTGACTGAGAGTTCGACATTTTGATCGTGGAATCAAAGATACTTAAAAGAACAAGTATAAAATAGTGTGTGTTATGAAAGTTTGTACCAGGTAATCACTATTATCCTTATCCCTATAGTGGGCGCCAAACTGTTTACCCTTCGAATCGCATAACAATTGAATTTATACGTGGGTTTAAGGATACATGATATAACTTGATACAAATTAAGAGAATAGGTTAATATTGAAATTGACAATAAAGGAATAAATGCTAACCACACGAATCGAATGGCCTTGGCCCTCTAGTTCGATCACCCTTGAACCAATTGATGTTTCAACTGATGTATGGAGAGAGTAACAAGATGATGAAATCTAGAAAATGATAGTGTATCGCTTTACGTCACGTAATGTGATGACTTTTAGAAATGATCAGACCCTCTTTATATAGTAGGGGAGTTCCTACTCTTGATACAATTATATATGAGGTAAGAAATCTCATGATTAGCTAATTAATTGGCCTGTCCTTGATACGTGCTAAGATTTTCGCTGTAATCTACAACCGATTGTGGATATTTCATCCTTCTGTTATTCGGTTTGGCAAATTTCCCTCGATCTCGCCTGACCTCGATTTTGTTTGGTCCCGGGGTATCGAACTTAACGATATAACCTCGCACCTCGGTTCGATATAATTCGAGGTCAAATCTTAACCTTTCATATTCCTGTCTCGATTAGTCACACAAGGAGCGAGCCTGGTTTTGACCGTATACACTCTATATAAATAAATGTCATGTATATGTTGAACAGAGTTAAACATGGGTAAATATAGTTATATGCATCGAGTGTTTATACTAAATCAATAAATACATATTTTCACAAATATTATTATTACTTAATTATAATTTTACCTTTATTTATATTTAATTATAAATTAATATAATTTGATATAAATAATTTTTACGCGTAAACTTGTGTGTAAATAAGTTAGTTCTTGTCACATGTGACAAAAAATAGAAGGTAGATTTTTGTGACAAATGAATTTATAATACTCCTCTTTCCCACAGATCTCTTTCCTCGCTCATGATGTTGCTACGTCTGCCATCGTATCCCATTGACCTAAAAAGATCATGAAATATCCGTGATCTCGATTTTGTCACCATTTCTTACGTTCTTTTCATATTTGCGCATTTGCACCCACACAAACATCTCCACTTGTATTTATGCCAGACTGCACATCGTTCTCTTTTTGTTCCTCAGACATATCTCACAAACCCATATACTGACAAATTGTACCTTCACAAAATCTGCCCTAGAATATTTAGGGTAATATAGCATCAAGGAAAGAGTCAGCCGAGGTCGGCCAGGGAGCATCAAGATTCGTGGTCGAGATGTCAATAATGACTGAGGTCGAGCACCGTAGACAAAGCAATAACGACTAGTTTTTTAAAAAAGGATATTAAAGAATTCACTTGTGCTATTAGCGTTTGCTAGAGACATGTCTCAAATAAATAATGAAAAAGAGAAGGAAAACGACATGTAAGATTCACTTGATAAGAATACTTTTCAGAAGAAGATTCTCTCTCTCGTAGAGATACAAAAACTACCTTTTTATCAAGATTCTTGCCCATATTATTCCACACTTTTACACCAGATTCGGGAATAGTTCGAATAAATCTTGAATTTATTTGTCATTCATCATTGCCAGGAGGAACATTCGTCCAATCCATCCTTTATTGGATAAATCATTCCTCCTATTTATTTAAATGCCAGTTATTACTAGTTACATCTCCATTATTGCTCATTCTTTATGAACTTTTTGTGCCAATCATTGTCAACATTTCACTGGATTTGTCCTTTCTCACACACGTTTTTAAGATTCGCATCTAAAGTTATTATCACTAACTAGATTTAACCCGTTATTATATAAATTTAATAATTTAGCCGAAAGTTATACTTTTTGGTCAAACACGTTCGACATTGTCCTTGAGAAGGACATTATATTTCGACATTGTCCTTGAGAAGGACATTATATTTCATTTGCATATCATTTGTTGTGTCTTTTATTTTTGTTTCATTGTATTTTCTCTCTTTTTCCAAAGTATTTGGGTTGCTTTCATTATGCAGAGAAGAAAAATCGCTTTTTCCTTATCCTTATCGTCAATGGTGATCGACGATGAAGAGAAAAGACATGTTTAGGCTGTGGATGACAGTTTGGTGGACCAAAAAATCATTGAGAGGCTACTCACTACCTCCTCATACAAAGGTATCTAATGTTCCTCCTTTGTTTTGTGTGTGTGATTATTATTTTTGAGAAAACTAGAGTTACATGAAATGGATATTCTCTTACTTCCTCTTTTACTCCATCTGAAATGAAATTGCAGGTACTAGCTTTAGAAGTCTCATTATAATGTGACTCATTTCGTCATATAACAGGGGCGAGGAAAAAAAAGCCTAAGAATGTAATTGTTTCATACTTCAATGGAGTAGTGTTGATCGAGTCCCTAGAAAAGTTTTTTGAAATCAATGGAGCAATGTTGCTCCACAAAATTACTACAAAATCACTCAAGTTATTCTACTCATCTATACCCCCTTGATTTAATAAAGTTACTCCAGTCAAACATCATGAAGAAACATACAATATGAGACTTCATACCTCCTACTCAATCAACACTTGCTTACAGTGTATCGTAGTCACTACTGTTCGGGAGAAAGATTAGTACCTAGTTTGCTTCTAGGGGATAAATAGCAGGTTTTATTAGGCATTGTATATTTGTTTTTGAAAAAATAGTAACCTATCAAAAAAAGTNAGAGGCTGTTTCCAATAGACCCTCGGCATCCTTCCCTCCAAGAACTACCCACCTTTGCTCTTGGGGTGACTCGAACTCACAACCTATTAGTTGGAAGTGGAGGGTGCTTACCATCAGAGCAACCCACCTTATTGGGTAAATCATTCCTCCTATTTATTTAAATGCCAGTTATTACTAGTTACATCTCCATTATTGCTCATTCTTTATGAATGTTTTGTGCCAATCATTGTCAACATTTCACTGGATTTGTCCTTTCTCACACATATTTTTAAGATTCGCATCTAGAGTTATTATTACTAATTAGATTTAACCCGTTATTACATAAATTTAATAATTTAGCCGAAAATTATACTTTTTGGTCAAACACCTTCGACATTGTCCTTGAGAAGGACATTATATTTCATTTGCATATCGTTTGTTGTGTCTTTTATTTTTGTTTCATTGTATCTTCTCTCTTTTTCCAAAGTATTTGGGTTGCTTTCATTATGCAGAGAAGAAAAATTGCTTTTTCCTCATCCGTATCGTCAATGGTGATCGACGATGAAGAGAAAAGACATGTTTTGGCTGTGGATGACAGTTTGGTGGACCGAAAAATCATTGAAAGGCTACTCACTACCTCCTCATACAAATGTATCTAATGTTCCTCCTTTGTTTTGTGTGTGTGATTATTATTTTTGAGAAAACTAGAGTTGCATGAAATGGATATTCTCTTACTTCCTCTTTTACTCCATCTGAAATGAAGTTGCAAGTACTAGCTTTAGAAGTCTCATTATAATGTGACTCATTTCGTCATATAACAGGGGCGAGGAAAAAAAAGCCTAAGAATGTAATTTTTTCATACTTCAATGGAGTAGTGTTGATCGAGTCCCTAGAAAAGTTTTTTGAAATCAATGGAGCAATGTTGCTCCACAAAATTACTACAAAATCACTCAAGTTATTCTACTCATCTATACCCCCTTGATTTAATAAAGTTACTCCAGTCAAACATCATGAAGAAACATACAATATGAGACTTCATACCTCCTACTCAATCAACACTTGCTTACAGTGTATCGTAGTCACTACTGTTCGGGAGAAAGATTAGTACCTAGTTTGCTTCTAGGGGATAAATAGCAGGTTTTATTAGGCATTGTATATTTGTTTTTGAAAAAATAGTAACCTATCAAAAAAAGTAGTATCACTAGTCTTGCAGTTCAATGCATGTGACTTTTTATCACCAATCCAATTCAATGCCTGTGATCAGCAACAATTTATTATATGGCATGCATCTTTTATAACTTTCTGCTTTTTTATACTGAACCTTGATTCAATATTATAGGAAACAAACATAAACTTGATCATTACTAATTACTACATGCCAGGGATGACAGGATACGATCTACTAAAAAGGGTGAAGGTTCTAAGCTGACCTTTGGGACTCTGTCACTCTCCAAAACCTTTTTTGCCTCCACACATTCAGTAAGTAATCACTATTCAAAACATGTCTAAATGGCAGGGATCCTCCAATTTGAAAGAGATGCCTGTGGTCATCGTGTCATCGGAGAACGTCCCCACCCGAATCAAGAAGTTATTACTCAAGCTGCAACCTAATAATAATTGCTTCTAGTTTTTTAACAAACACCAACATATTATCTCATTTTCTATTTTCTGACTTTGTTTACCAAATATAGGTGCTTGGAAGAAGGTGCTTAAGAATTTATGCTCAAACAATTAGATGTTAAGAAATTGAAATATCATATGACCAAAGTAACCGAACCAGGCAGTGGACGGCTATGCATCGGGAGGTAAAACAATAGCGCATGCATCCAGTGGATGGAAGATGCAAAAGATACAAGAGGAAAGCTAAAGGAAAAAGGGACCAGAAATTTTGACGGTCGCTAGGGAATATTGACTATTGATTCAAAGGAAAGTAAAAACATTGCGACATCATCGTTCTTTATATAATTTTTTATTAGCTATTCTTTTAACAGATGTGCCGCCCCAACCAAACTCCCCACCTGCAAGAGAAATATGATCTTGTTCCTGTAGCAGTAAAGGTATTGACTACCATCGGTACTAAACTTTATTCTTCAAATATTTTTGATTTTAGTATCTGAAGAATAAAGTATATAGCTTGATCCTTTAGTTTCTGATGCTAACTCTTCCTACAAAGTCAAACTCTGAAGTAACTAATTTCACTGGAAGGATTTCAATACCATCACATGGAAAGAGGACATCTCATGATGACATATTGGCTTCCCGATGATCCGTGCATGCTTCCTTCTAATATATCTCATCAAGTTGGAGTTGGAGATTTTGTGATCAATGACAAAAATGATATACATATATCTGTTAAAAAGACACTCCTAGATATGCAATCTATAGCTATCTTAACATTGGTTTCTCTATTCATCTTTCCAGACAGATACTGAGTTTGTGGAGGTTATTGCTTTTAGGTGAGAAAAGTTTGTCCTCTTCAAATGTAGATGGATTCAATCTCTACAAAAAGTGGTTACTTTATGTTTCTACCAGATAGCAGAAACGAACTAGCAAGAATAAAAACATGTAAAAGCAAACGTCTTTATTATACTAACAAAAGATTTGGTCAAATACGTACTAGTATTTTCGAAACTTTATTCACCATGCATTTCAATCTTGCTTCTGGTGAGACATTTGTGGAAAGGATGTGAACCTGATATAAAAAAAATTCTGTAATATGGCAATTAATTTGGCTTCTTTTCAAGTGAGGGCCAAGTTTTTATGACATTTGTCATGACATCATATCCACTATAACAAAATTTGTGGACCAAGTTTTCATGATATTTACAATGACATCATATCCACTATTAGGCCAAGAATTTCTTGCTATAAATAGAGGAGCTTCTCCTCATTTGTAAACACACAAATTCNAGCTTTTCACTCTTGTCTTTCTTTCTCCTCCTTTATTTCATTATAGAGTATTTTGTAAGAGAGTGAGTGTTGGGAAACACTTGTGTGAACCCTTTCTTTGGAGTAATATTGTGAGGTTATTCTCTTGGGGTATTTGGGACTAATTAGAGTATGTACTCTAATTTTGTACTCTTGTTGGTACTGTAAAATTGCTCATCTTTGCTTGTGGACGTAGGTCACCTTGACCGAACCACGTTAAATTTGTGTCTTCTTTATCTTCTTTAATTTATGTTATTATCAACTTGTATTGTCTTTGTTATTGTCATTATAACGTTGTTTGGCTAAATTTTACACTACCCAATTTTTCGATCCTAACATATTAGTATCAGAGCTAAATCTAACCGGGTTAGTTTAAATAGCCAAAATAACTCTAACAAAGTCGTATGTTAAGAAATTTGATCGAAGTGCAAACTTCGGAATATGACAATTAAAGATGAAAGCTATCTTAATTCAGGATGGCTTTGATTTGGCACTGCAAGGAAAGGAGAAGAAGCCGGATAAAATGACGGACGAGGAGTTTATCGTCATAGATAAAAAGGCAATAGCAAGTATTATTTTAAATCTCTCAAATGAGGTTTTGCGTGAAGTTGCAGCAGAAAGCTCAACCAAAGGCATATGGGAAAAGCTGAAAACCCTATATATGAAAAGAAAAGTAGAAAACAGGCTTTACCTAATGCAAAAACTCTATACTTTTCGTATGGTTAAAGGTACCTCTATACTTACACATCTTGATACTTTTGATTCTCTTCTTATAGATTTAAGTAACATAGATGCTGAAATCAAAGATGGGGATCAAGCTGTCTTATTACTTATTTTCTTACCCCAGTCGTTTAAACATATAAGAGATACTATGCTTTATGGAAAGGATAATATCTCTTATAAAGATATCAAATCTATTTTTGAAATCAAAAGAACAAATAGATAGAGATATTACTGGGAAAACTAGTGGGAACCAGGAGGAAGGCTTGTTCATAAGATGTAGATCCAATAAGAAAGATTCAAGTAGTGAGATACCTAAATCAATGTCAAAATCCAGATAAAAAAATGTCATGTGCAAATATTTTCATGAGAAATGTCACTTTATTTCTGAATGCTTTAAATTGAAAAAATAAAGAAAAGCATACAAAAAAGAAAAATGAGCACAAAAATACTAACACTGTCGAAGCAAGTGTAGCTGCTGATGAGACTGAGGGAATTATTTTTTTGACAACTAATAATAGTTTCAAATCTAACAATGATTGAATTTTAGATTTGGGTTGTTCTTATTATAAGTGTCCCAATTGGGATTTAAGTACCACAAATGAATCTGTTGGAGATGCAGTTGTCTTGATGGGCAACAATACTACCTGCAAAGTTATTAGAAAAGGTACAGTCCGAATCAAAATGTACAATAGTGTGGTGAGAACTCTCACCGATGTTAGACATGTTCCTGACCTGAAGAAAAACTCATCTTTTTGGGCACTCTAGAATCTCTTGGGTGCAAGTACACAGGTGAATGTGGAGTTCTGAAAATTTC
>AWOL01S0104544.1:0-11997 GCA_000715115.1 Nicotiana otophora | reverse complement strand
GGCTTATAAACTTTGCTTAACAACTAGTGAGAAAAAGATCATGGGATCAAACACAGTCGTCGATGCATTATTTCAAGAAGGAACCTCTCAAGTACGACCTCCATACTTCAACGGACAACATTTTTCTCATTGGAAAGTTTGCATGGAAACATACACTATGTCATATGACATCAAAGTTTGGCATGTTATAAAAAAGGAAAATCTTCCAATTCCACCAAAGAAAGATGAAAATGATCAAATCATTGTATCAACTGATGAACAAGCTGTTGTTATAACTGTGAATGCCAAAGCAAAAAATCTATTGTATAATGCCATCAATGGAGAAGAGTATGAAAAGATTTCAAGCTCTGAAACTTTCAAGAAAATGTGGGATAAATTGGAAATCACATATGAGGGAACCAACAAGGTAAAAGAAACAAGGATCAATCTTCTAGTTCGTGACTATGAGCTATTTCAAATGAAGGATGGAGAATCAGTGGAGGAAATGTTCTCCAGGTTCAGCAAAATCCTTGAAGATCTAAAATTCTTTGGAAGACCAATAAAAAACGGAGAACAAGTCAGAAAAATCCTTAGAAGCCTACTCACAATCTGGCAGCCCAAAGTTATTGCTCTGGAATGCCAAGACCTTGACAAAATATTCTGTGATGAACTTAGAGGTGATTTAATTGCCTTTGAGAAAACTCACTTGGACAGGCAAATTCAACAAGAAAAGAAGAAAGCAGTAGCTTTTAAAGCGACTGTGGCTAAACCAAAAAACGAAGAAGAAGAACAGGATGAAACATAGCCATGCTTTCTTAAGTTGTAGCTAGCATGATGAGGAAGAATAGATTCAGCAAAGGAGGGAAATCAAACTTCAGAAGAGGAAGGACAAACAATGAAAATGATAAAAATAATGGAAGATGCTATGAATGTGGAATATATGGGCACATTCAAGCTGATTGTCCCATACTGAAGACAAAACTCAGCAGGAACTTTCAAAAAAAGAAGTCCTTTGGAGCCTGGAGTGATGAAGAAGAATCTGACCTTGAAGAAATTGCAAATATGTGTTTCATGGCCATAAAAGAAGATAACAATGAGGACTCAAGTGAACTCGGTCTTATGGCAGACGAGGGAACTAGTGAGGTACGTCTTCCTACTTGTCCTAACTATTGTGAACTTCAAGAATTTGTTAATATTGCTCTTGCAGATATTGAAAGAGTTCTAAATGAACTCAGAAAAATCTAAAGAGAAAAAAAAGACTGGGCCTTGAAGCTGGAAGTGTGTGAAATTGAATGTGACATGCTTCAAGAGGAAATAAATGAACTTCAACTTCAATTGAATGGATTACAAAAACCCACTAGTCATAGTTCTATCAAGTCAAATTCGACCACTCCTTTTAACTATTTGATTAAAACTAGAAACCTTCAGACATGCTCTTATTGTGGAAAAAGGCTTTGAAAATCCCAATAAACCGTCATGGTTTTATTGTGGAAAACGTGGTCACACTTCTAATCATTGCAGGTTTAAGGACAACAGGAGATGGGTTCGGTGACCTAAATCCCCTAGTCAAGCTAACACTCAGAAATCTAATCATTCAGGACCCAAGCAGGCTTGGGTACCTAAAAATAAGTAATCTTGTTTTGTAGGAACACCGCAAGAAGAATCGAAAAGGAAAATGGTATCTTGACAGCGCGTGTTCCAGACATATGACTGATGATAAACAATTATTCAAAACAGTCACCAAACTAGATGGAGGAATAGTTACCTTCGGAGATAAATCAAAAGAAAATGTTATTGGAGTGAGAAAATTTCCCCTTAGCTCAACATGCGATGTGGACGAAGTATACATGGTTGATGAACTCGGTTACAATCTTCTCAGTATCAATCAACTATGTAACAATGATTATGAGGTTCATTTTAAGAAACATGGCTGGTTTATAGAAGACAAATCAGGTAAAGTCATTCTTTCAGGTATCAGAGACAAAAATGTCTACACCATCAGTAATATAGATAGTCTTGGAAATCAAATTTGTCTTGCTTCTGTGATCGATAACCCTTGGGTTTGGCATAGAAAGCTTGGACACGCTAGCATGCATACTACCCAAAAACTCTCTAAACATGATCTTGTCATTGGTCTTCCAAATCTAGATTTTTTAAAAGATCATATTTGTGATGCATGTCAACTAGGAAAACAAACTCGCTCATCTTTTAAAATCAAAAACATTGTTTCTACTACTAAACCACTTCAACTATTGCATATGGATTTGTTTGGTCCAACTAGAACTGCTAGTATAGGTGGTAGAAAATACGCTTTTGTTATTGTGGATGATTTTTCTCGATTTACGTGGGTTATTTTTCTACATCATAAAGATGAAGCCCTAAGAAATTTTGAAGTTTTCTGTAAGAAGGTCCGACGTGAAAAGGGATACTATATTTCCACTACCAGAAGTGATCACGGAGGAGAATTTGAAAGCAGAGCCTTTGAAAACATTTGCAATGACCAAGGAATCTCTCACAATTTCTCTTCACCAAGATCGCCTCAACAGAATGGAGTGGTAGAAAGTAAAAATAGAACCTTACATGACATGGCTAGAACCATGATTGTGGAAAACCCTCTACCTCACCACTTCTAGGCAGAAGCTGTAAGCACTGCATATCATATTATCAACAGATGTTTAATTCGGCTCATTCTTAAAAAGACTTCATATGAGCTATGGAATAGTAAGAAACCCAACATTAGTTATTTTCATCCTTTTGTATGCAAATGTTTCATTCACAATAATGGAAAGGACAATCTGTGTAAGTTTGATCCAAAAAGTGACGAAGCTATATTCCTTGGATACTCTCCCTCAAGTAGAGCATACAGAGTCTACAATAAAAGAACCTTATGCATTGAAGAATCAATTCATGTTGTTTTTGTTGAGACTAACCCTCACTCAAGGAATGAAAAACTTCCTAAAGATGAGGGAATTTCTATTGTTCCAAAATCTGTTGTTACAGGAAAGGACTGTCAAGAGGAGTCGACTGGTCAGCAAGATCAGTCAACTGAGGAACATAATGAAGTCTAAGAATCTTCTTCAACAGAACAGTCGACTACTGAGGAAAGGGAAAAAACCACAACCATCCCAAATGAATGGAAAAGTGAACCTGGATATCCTCACAAATTCATTATTGGTAATCCACACGAAAGAATCACTACTAGAAGATCTCAAAAGCTCAATTCTCACATGGCTCTAATTTCTCAACTTGAGCAAAAGAAAGTGGATGAAGCACTAAAAGACGTTCACTGGGTCAAACCAATGAAGGATGAACTTGATCAATTTGAAAGAAATAAAGTATGGAAACTAGTTCCAAAACCTTCAAATGCTTCTATTGTAGGAACAAAATGGGTTTACAGAAATAAGTTAAACGAATCCGGACTAGTGATGCGAAATAAAGCATGTCTTGTTGCGCAAGGTTATTCTCAACAAGAGGGAATCGACTATGATGAAACATTCGCACCAGTAGCAAGACTGGAATCTATTCGAATATTACTTGCCTTTGTTGTTCATAAAGGATTCAGACTATTTCAAATGGATGTAAAAAGTGCTTTTCTAAATGGATACATCTCTAAAGAAGTCTATGTAAAGCAACCTCCTGGTTTTGTAAATGATACTCTCCCAGATCATGTATATAAGCTGACAAAAACTCTATACGGACTCAAGCAAGCTCCCCGAGCATGGTACGAAAGATTAAGCTCATTCCTTCTAAATCAAGACTTCAAACGAGGTAATATAGATACAACTCTGTTTATTAAGCACTCAAATTCAGGTAATCTTATTACTCAAATTTATGTTGACGATATTATTTTTGGAAGTCCTAACTCTGTTTTATGCGAAGAATTTTGTCATTCTATGAAAGGAGAATTCGAAATGAGCATGATGGGAGAGTTAAATTACTTTATTGGACTACAAATCAAAAAGTCTCTCAAAGGAATCTTTATCAATCAAACCAAGTACATCAAAGAACTTATAAAAAGGTTTGGCATGGAAAATGCTAAGTCCATTGGGACTCCAATGAGTACAACAACTATGCTTGACGAAGATTACTATGGAAAAAGTGTTGATGAAACTATGTACAGAGGAATGATTGGATCCTTATTACATCTCACTGCTAGTCGACCAGATATAATGTTTAGCGTGTGTAAATATGCAAGGTGTCAGTCGGCTCCAAAGGAATCTCATCTTACTGCTGTTAAACACACTATAAGATATCTTATTGGGACCTCTGAATTAGGATTATAGTATGCTCACTCTAAAACTTTTATCTTGAAAGGTTTTTCAGATGCAGATTTTGCAGGTGATAAGATCGACAGGAAAAGTACCAGTGACACATACCAACTATTGGGAAATGCTCTAGTTATCTACCATAGCAAGAAACAGAATTGTGTTGCCTTATCAACCACTGAAGCAGAATATTTAGTTGTTGGAAGTTGCTGTACACAAGTTCTTTGGATCATGCATCAACTTCTCGACTATGATTTATCTCTTACCACAACTTCCATATTCTGTGATAATACTAGTGCTATTTGTTTGGCAAAAAAATTTGTGCATCACTCCAGAGCAAAGCATATAGAAATCAAGCATCATTTTATTCGTGATCATGTTGCTAAAGGTAATATTGCATTAGAATTCATTAGTACTGAATCTCAACTTGCTGATATTTTTACAAAATCTCTTTTAGAAGAAAGATTTTGTCTACTGCGGAAAAATATTGGCATCATGTGTGTTATATAAAACAAATCTTCTATATACGATTAAAACACTTTACTTTCCTCTTATACGTGTTAATTTTAGTTTGATAAAAGTATAATTATTACACCTCCATCAGTACCGCCGAAACATCTCCTCAGAAGAGTCCCTCCTTTCTGAATCCGTACTATCCTTCAACCAATGCAACTCTTCAGCCCTCCAAAGTTTAGATACGAATCCTCCTACTCCCTTTCACTCTTTACCCTCTCCAAAGAAATCCTCATCATGGTGAAAAGAAACCTCTCATCTTCCACCGCTACCAGACAAAGTAGAAGGGTTCGGAAAACCCTCAACCCTGAAGAAACTGTAGATTTATAATCATCCATCGACTCAGATCCTCTCAGAACCGACAATGAAAGTAGTAAGTCGTCTGAGGATCTTCCCATTATCCAGAAAAAGGCAGGAAAGAGGCCCATGGAGCAAACCCCCAAAAAATCTGCATGCAAGAAAAGGGAAAGTGGAGAGTACTAAATTTGGCCCAGAGGACAAATTAATATTCTATGGACCAAATGAGAAATCAAGGTTTGAGTCCTTTAAGTTGAAATCTATGGCTTGTGTACGTACTGTAAGTATCTCTCTTATGAAAAATATCACTATGATGTGATTGCTGTTTTCGATTTTCAACGTCTTTTCTCTCTATTCGATACTATTGAGAGTTCCGTATATGAAGAACATGTGAGAATGTTCTATGCAAATTTGTTTGTGAATGATAAAGATGACTTGGAATCCATAGTTTTAGGCACTCGAATTGTCCTCGACTCTTATCAATTTGAGAAGATTTTTTCTGCTAAGTTTAATGGGTATGAGTTTTTTGTGCAAAATTCTTGGCCAAAAGACTTTGAAGTTTCCTTAGAAGAAGCAAAAGCCTTTCGGTCTGATAATCCTCCTGACATTGGTCCTAAAAATCTAAAGTTTGAACACCGGGTTTTGTCCCACATGATAGCCACCACTCTACTTCCTAGAACTGGGTCCCTTAGCACCTTATCCACCAGAGATATCTTTGTTCTCTACTGCCTTGTGAACAACAAAAAACTCAACTGGTTTGTATGGATTCGTCAATACATACTTGAGAGTATCAGGGATATATCCTCTTCCGCTGCTTGTCTACCTTATGGCCTACTTATTTCACATATTCTTGGAGTTATAAAGGTTGACTTGACACCTTTCACACCCAAGCACATTACCAGTACCTATGATAAGACAACCTTCTCTATGATGGGTTACACCTTAAGTGATGATGGATGGGTTAAACGTGCCAAAGTTGAGAGTGTCCCAGTACAGATTGAAGCTCCCACTGAACCACCAGAGTCTCAGTCAACTGCCTCTCAAAATTTTCAGCAGATTCAGCAATATCTAGACGGTGTAAGACTCATGCTTTTTGAGATAAAAGAACAAGTTAACAAAATCAGAGAAGTTACCAAGGAAACAGGTACAGATGTGGCCAAGCTTAAGATGGATATGGGATCCACACGGAGACAAGGAACCAGGGCATTAAACTCCATGTCAGAAAAAATAGACAAGCTCGTCAAAGATGTTGAAACCTCCTATGAATCCTTTCGCACCAAAGTGATCAATACCCTCAAATACTTCCTAAGGAGAAATTAAGGCATGATTGTGTGTGCTAAAAATAATCTCTTGTGCTTGCTTTTGTTTGAAAGACTTATTTATGCATCTGTATGTATAAACCATTACTCTATGCCTCTGCTGAAGGCATTACTTACGCTGCCACAACTAGTATGCATATTATATGTATATTATTTTTCTATCTAGCATGCCTATTATCTGAATGCATATTGTTATATACTAGGCTTGCACCTTTGTTTTTTTGATTGATGTCAAAGGGGTAGAAATGTATGGAGAGGTGAAGTAAATCAACAACTCAGGGGGAGCAATAATGAGTACAACAACTCTAAGGGAAGTATACCTTATTTACTCTCTCTTGGTGGTCATCATCAAAAATGGAGAGATTGTTATATCTAAGTTTAAATGATGACAAGTGTACAAAACTAATACCTATTTACTCTCTTGACTGTAGAGAACAAGACATCAACCGAAGGGCCTGATGCAAGCTATCAAAAAGGCAGAAGCTCAAATTAAACAAAGATCAAGAAGGAAGGACAAAAGAAATGGGAGACAAGTTGGGTGGGAAACACATCATAGTGAGAAACAATTGGAAGTGGTGCTTCTTGTCTTCAAGCACTCCTTGATTATTTAATCCACCCCACCAACTGAAAACCATTTGACATGCGCTCATCTCTTCAAGAAAAGTATGAAGCATCTCGGCATGGAAACGGCATGGAACAGAGCACTCCATAATTTAACAAATTCTAGCCCATCTCTCTTGAAGAAATCAGAGACACTATGCTCTAATCCAACACCCATCTCTCTTGAAAGAATCAAGACACCTTGCTGGAATCAGACACAAACACGCAACAATACTTTCCTATAAGATCACTGGCGAACTCAAACGAGAAATGTGCGCAACTACAAACATTGTCTTCTAAATCCCTCTAAGTCTAAGTACAAACACTGTATTCTTGAGTCTACAAGTGTTATAAAATATAGAAGGAGTTAGAACACAAAAAAACGTTGTGTCAACATCCAGAAATAATTATTGCTAAACATCATTGGTGGTGAATGAGCCAAAACCATCACTGTTGTAATTCTTTGTCAAAGATCTAAAAATAACCCTTGTGACCCAAGAGAAACTGGACGTAAGTACCACACCGGTACTGAACCAGTATAAAAACTGTTGTGTCTTGTGTTTCCATCAAATTCATTACATCCATCTCTATGTTATCTATGTACTGCACGAAAGCTAGTCGACTAAGTGAAACCTTAGTCAACTAAGAAATTAATAGTCCACAATTCACTCCCCCTTGTACTTTCAGATATTATTATTGCAATCGACCATTTCACAACCCTGAATAGAGGTGTGACTTGGACGAGATCACTCTTCCTAAAGGGACATTGAAGAAGTTAAACACTTTAATGAGTAAGAACCCATAAGGCAAGCCATGATTGCCGTCCTTGAAGTATACCACTTTCTTCATATGCTCAATCATAAGACCAGGCAGATTGATGGTGGTGTAGGCATCCAGTGCTTCCATGAGGAACAAGTCTATTTTTGAAGTAATAGAACATATTTTTGCGCGTGGAAACAAGACCTTATTCACCATATCAAACAGAAGTTGATACACTGGAAAGAGGGCCTTCTTGTGCACCTGTTCCCCCTGTTGCACAACATTATCCTTCAGAATGGCTCTTCTGACGTTAGGAGAACAGGTCCCTTCAATGGATGATATCCCTTTAGTAGGCACTCCCAAAACCCTAGAACAACCTCGTCGATCACAAAATCTATGCCATTGACCTTCAACAAATGTTATCATCCTCCACTGTAAATATATCTGGGGCTCCCATTGGTGAAGAAGTGTGTCCACTATTGAGACTCACAAATGTTAAATAATTATCTCATCCCTGACCTGTCAAGAATGTCAGTTTCAAAAGTTCTACCCCATAGCACCCTCTGCTTCCTAAGGTTTTCTTTGCCTCTATCCTTTGACACAGTCACTTTGGCCTTCTTGGAGGAGCCATGTTCCTCTTTGTCACTAGCCTTCCTCCCTCGATATTTTTCACCTATATAACTTTCATAGATGACTCTCTCATGGGTTTTGGAATCACAAGTTTCTTAGAGGATTTACGAATTAGGGAAGTAGGTTCCTCATTCACCTCTTCATCGTCAACATGAACAACAAGTGCCGGAGGCACATCCTCCTCATTTACCAGCTTTCTCTCTTTCATCAACCTCTTTCTTTATTTTTTTCTCTTTGTTTTTATTGAGAATATTCTCATAAGCTTCTTTCTTTTGCAGCCTGGTAGTGGGTCTTTTAAGAGTGGGCTCTTTGGGAACTGCCCTACCACTTCTAGCAGCAATGAAGCTTGCCACAGTCACATTATCATAGTCTTCCTCCCTATTTTCATTTTCCTCTTCAGATAGAGATCTCATCTCAGGATTGACAAAGTTTAACGACTCAGCATCGAAGTAAGGAGAAACAGAAGCATCAGTACTGACCTAGGGCTCTTTTGAGGAGCAAGTGGTTTCATCCCAAGTAGGAGCAAAGTGCTCTTCTTGGGTAGAGGGATCAGGTCCCTCTGTTGTTTCCCCAGTAGTACTGACTGGTGCCAAATTTTCAAAGGGCACCAGTTCCCCACCTCCAGCTTTGTGACTTTTACCTTCTCCCTGAAACCCAATGGTCTCATCATCATACTCATATCCTCCAACCAATCCTCCCTCTGTAGAAATCAGTAACATGTTCTCAATGGCTTCTCTCTCATTTACCCCCAAAATAGTATCAGAAGATGCATAAGGAATATTACCTATCGGAGTGGCTATATTCAGATTAAAGCCTGGAGCGGTCACTGCTGATACTTCACCACTGCCGACCACATCTAGTTGAGTTTTAAAGATTTTCCCAACCTTCTGACTCTCACCTCTTGTCCCTCGTCTCCATCTACTATTTCATCATCTGCCCTTTTTTTCCGGCGAGGCATAAGGAGAGGTTGGAGAAAAGAATCTCTTGGGGTTCTGAGTTTTATGACTATAGTGAGAACTAGAACTCGATTGGGTTGGAGAAGAGCCAGTAGGTGGTTGTTGGTCCGGTGTGGGGTTTTGACTGGGTGATGGTTGAGACTCGAACGCACACTCATGTGCTTCGTGAGATGAAGACACAGTAGGGATGACACTGATAGTGCTTGAAAGCTCTGGATTCTAAGACTAATAGAGTTTGGAAGTAGAGACACGAGAAATAGAGGTTTTGCTTTTGAAAGAGTAGAGAATTTTGTGTCTTTGATGTGGATAGTTGGGAAAGAGACACCTTTTGGGGTTATTTAGAGGGAGTGAGGGACCGGTTACAAACAGGTGTAATGTATTGGGTAGATGGGTCGATTACAAATGTGTGTGACATTTGGGTTTTAAGCAAATGCGAGAGAGAGAGAGAGAGAGAGAGAGAGAGAGAGAGAGAGAGAGAGAGAGAGAGAGAGAGAGAGAGAGAGAGACTGAAACATTTAATGACGTGGCAATTTTATGACGGTTTAAAATATGCATGAGTGTAAGAAAAGCTACTAACCTGAGTCAAGGGAACCAGGTTCCCTGACCGAGTTTTGTAAATGAGAGCTTCATCCTTTTACTCAGATGCAAGGTTATTGGTTGCTTGTTCACTCTGTAATTTCTATGCGTGTTTACCTGTAACGGTATAGAGATGAATTAGAATTTGCTAGAAAACACTTTTTAGCATTATTACCTATTCATTCTTTCATAGCCAATCATTGAGGGACTTGGTACTCACTTTGATTTCATCAGCCCCAATGCCAGTCGATTCTTTTCAAAGTGCTCTCTACTCAATGCTTTGGTGAAGATATCTGCTACCTGGTCCTCTATTTTGCAAAACTTTATGTAGATGAGGCCCTTTTCAAAATTATCCCTGAGAAAATGATGTCGCACATCAATATGCTTTGTTCGCTTATGCTGAACGGGGTTCTTTGCCATGTTGATAGCACTTGTGTTGTCACACTGTAGTGGCACACAATCCGAAAACACACCAAAGTCCTCCAATTGTTGCTTGATCCATAGTAGTTGAGCACAACAAGAGGCAGTTGCCACATATTCAGCTTCTGCAGTTGAAAGAGCCACTGAGTTTTGTTTCTTTGTACCCCATGAGATTAAGCATGACCCAAGAAAGTGAGCCATGACAGATGTGCTCTTTCTATCCACCAGATAACCAGCATAATCAGCATCAGCATACCCAATTAAGTCGACATTGTCTCCTGAAGGATAGTAGAGAACCAGGTCCTGCGTTCTTTTGAGATACCTTAGAATCCTCTTGGCAGCTTTCAGATGAGATTCCTTTGGATTGGATTGAAATTTAGCAGATAATCACACAGTGAATACAATATCAGGTCTGCTAGCTGTGAGACACAAAAGTGAACCAATGATGCCCCTGTACATGGTTTCGTTCACAAGAGAACCGGGTTCATCCATGTCCAGACAATTGGCAGTGGCAATAGGAGTATCAATGGTCTTTAAACTTTCCATCTCAAATCTCTTCAGGAGTTCTTTAATGTACTTCTGCTGACCTATCATCGTTCCCTTAGGGGTTTGCTTAACTTTCAACCCTAAGAAAACATTCAGTTCCCCCATTATGCTCATTTCAAACTCGCTTCCCATAAGCGTTGCAAACTCCTCACACAAGGAATCATTTGTTGCACCAAAGATGTTTTCTGAACACCTACCTGGTTTATATAACCGTTCTGTCTGAGGGTCGAGCAACCAGGTGCCATACATGATTCCTCTCAAATTGATGGAGTTCATATTTTATAGTAGTAATCCAGTCAGCATCTTTCAATGCCTCCTTTATATTTTTGTTCTCAATTTGAGAAAGGATAGTTGAGAAGGCAAACAAGCTTCTTGTCTTTGAACTGGTTTAAATTCCTGAATCAAGAGGAGTGATCACATTTTGGAGAGGATGTGAATTTTTGTGCTTCCAGTTAGACACATGAATCTTATTGTGTGAAGATCAGGTTCCTCAAAATGGGATCCGTTGTTGGCATCTATAGATGGGTGAGTACCACTTCTCTACTCAGCATCAGTAGTTCCTTGCATGACATCAACAACTCTGTCTTCTGCTTTAGTTTTTTTGATGGAGGAACCAAGTTCTTCTGTATCAGCTAAAGGTTCTGTTGTATTTTCTTCGTTGGATTCCTTCCTACTCCCAGAATGTATCCGTTTTTTCCATTGCCAAAGGACACACTCCCTCCTTGCAGGGCTTTGAGCGAAAGAAAACATCAATGCTTCCATTTATATTCTTAGAGCAACCACTATCCATATACCATCTTTGGTTGCTTCCTTTGACTGCTCCCTGCACAAGAAGATCAAGGATTAGACTTAGGAAGCCAAATAAGTTTGGGTCCCTTGTAGTGAGGAAAAGAGCGAATTAAACTTATTTTTGTCCAAGCAGGCATTACACATTTTTAATGGAGGAACCAGGTTCTTTAAGCAGTAGTTACCTTTTCAACAAAAATTTATTTTTCTGTTGGGACTGAATTCTAGTCTTACAGGTTTCTTTAAAGTTCCCAGTGTTACCACAGTGAGAGCAAAGCCAGTTATAAGGGACAGTAACACACTTGCAATGTGGATTGTAGGGAGTCCTTTCCTTTTGGAACCTGACTCACT